>VDFB02098725.1:0-34384 GCA_007258455.2 Sequoia sempervirens
TTAAAGAGTTTTGAGGCCTAGCTAGGGTCATAAGCAGGGAAAAGCTATTCACACACACACACACACATACACACAACAACCATATATAATTTTCATGGACTTGAAACCTGAGGCTAATTTAATTATTTCCAGTGAGGCCAATCTATTCGCTCTTATATCTATATCAGGACCTACTCTATTGTTTGACTGAACCAGTACTGCAAGGCAAGGCCTGGTTTCAATTCAGCATTCTTTGGTGACAAATTAATTCTTGCACATTTTTAGGTTAGAGGTAGAAAACGTATGGAGGCTATGGTGATTAATGTATATATATATTTTTGCAAGAAATGAATTGTAATAGAACTAGAAAACACTAGTTTATTTCATTTACTTGGGTCCTCCTTTGAGCTCAATGGCAAAGTCAAAGAAGACAGTTTGAGCTAGTTTAAATAACTTGATAACAATTTTGAATGACCTAAACTCAGTCTCACGGTGTATTATATTTCTGGATTACTTGGTCTGTCTTTCCTTAATGTAGCACATTAAATTGGTTTAAGGACTTCAGTTTGTTAAATCTAGTCACAGAACTGAAATTGGCAAAAAGGATTTTAAGAAGGCGAGGAGGTGATAGAATCCAGGTCTTTGCTTACTTTCAAAAGTTATCCTCTTAACACACCTGCATTAATCATATTATTTATGATAATGCAAAAAAACAAGCTGCATGTGATCTTTTGAAGTAGAAAAACACTTTTAGAAATACCTCTGTTCATGATGCCAATGAACTCTAACCAGAATACTCAACTGAAACTCTCTTTGAGCTGTAGTAAACATACCAATACCTTCTTAACATATCAATATTAATCTAGGCGTGGACTTATTTTGCAAATACAAAAATCATATCCACTTCCACAAGCCAAGCCAATGTGTTGCGTAATAGATCACGGCATATGATTTTTCATAGCAAAAATTATAAGAACTAAAATTTGACTTGTGTTCATGATAAATGATTTAAGAATGCCAAAAACATTCATTTCTGCATAACCTATAACAAGCAAAGACACAGATAAAGAAGAATCTGTACTTGCTTGAATACGTTTCAACAGTTTTGTACTACTAGTTGTGATATCATAGTTGCTGAAACTCCAAAATGCAACATTGAATCTTTCAAGGAACCTTTGAATTGTCAACATGTGTATGGTTTAATATTTGAAGAATGCCTAGAATGTGAGACAGTGGAAAGAAAAAAATTGTGGATGTGTTTGATTTTTAAGGGTTCTTGGGAGATTGAGCAACTTGTCCAATAGAATGAGGTGTGAGTAAAAGCAAAATGCTCAATCAGTAGGTTGAGAATCAACCAACATGAGTGCAGTCATTCAATGAGAAGGATAAGGAGTGTGAATAGTGAGCAATAACACACCACTCATTTGATAGGAGGGTTTTTATTTTCTTGACTACTTTGTGAAGAAATCTTGCCAATACCTTGAGATACTCAACTAACTTGAGGACAAGTGCACTTATGCACTCAATCGACAAAGGTCCCAAAGAGAACTTGTCCTTTAAAATGTCTTAAAACTGGAGTTTTGTCTTATCATTGTGCTAAGAGTTCAATGTATAATGGTATGAGGAAATGGGTTGACATGGTGAGTAAGAAATTGTGACTGATTCAATGTAGTAAGGGCATTGTAAGAGCCCAAATTGCAAAAATTATTCAACTTTTCAAGGACAACTAGTATGATAGTAATGATATAGCTCCTTTTTGCCCATAGTGTAGTCAATTTTAGTTCCACATTAGGTGGAGAAAATGTGGAGATTTTTTCACATTTCACATCTTGACAATGTGGAGATTGTTTCTCAGAATTTGAACACATGGCATCATGCAAGGGTTGTTACTTGGTTGACTTTGGTTGATTAGATAACAAATTGGATCAAAGCAGGCTAAGACCATTAGGACTTGAGATAATATGAAAATAATGTCCTTGAACTCTTGCACCATATTTGAGTGATTGTGAAACACTTACAAGAGCTTGGCCAAATTTTGTTAATATTGGGCCAAGATTATCTGCATATTTCTTTTACTGTTTGATTAGATTATATTGTGAAAGGAAATAGGGATTAGATTAAATAAGGAGGAGCCAGAAACTTATTCTATTGAAGAAATCTCGTATTTTATTCTTTATATCTTTCTCTTTGTTTGTTCCCTCTTCCCACCTTCAGATTCTATGATATATTATGTGTTAGAATTATTTTGGGATTTGACCCTGTGTATTTTTAATCATCTCAAGAGTGCCTCCATAGGTGTGTCTTGGTATGTGATTTTTATTTTGCTGTTAATGATTCCAGGTAGGGTTGTCATAGCACACAAATTACTTTAGAGTTTTAATGGGGAAAATATAGAAACTTGTGGAAAAAACCAAACATAGCTATCCTTTCACAGGCATTGTTTTTTAACTTCATTCCATTAGAGGCTGCAAACTCTTCTTAAAATGAATGGCTCCGTCCTTCTTTCACAGTTCTATCCATCCGTCAAACATACATTCCATTTTGTGGCCTCCATTTCCTTGTTTTGCCATGTGAAACTGAAACTGATTAATACCAAAACACAGAGTCCCTTTCCCTATTCCTTAATCGTCCTGCACCCTTGGAAATAGTGATAACACTTTTGCGGTATCTGTCACCCATGATGAAGCCATCCTTTTTGTAAAATTTTAACTAGGTTAATTTTTGTTGGAGTTTGAATAGATTCTCTAGAATATTCCAAAAGAGAGGGTGGTAAGATTTTAGAAGCAATTATTTAAAACTCAATGCAAAGCCAACAATATGGAATGTCTTGTTTATAGGAATTGTTGTTGACCATCACAAGACCCTATAATGAACATAATGCAAAAGGCTATAATTTCATATGTGGCTTAACACATCACTCCTTATGCAGCTGCTCCCAAAACTGATCCCTTGCCTAACACTTTTGAAGATTTCCAAACTTCTTATTCCTTGCCTTTCCCTAAGCACTAATTTTTGAAGCACCTTTTGTACTTGTTGATTTATCATTTGAATCTTATGAATGAATTGCAATGCCTTCTCAAGTTTTGGCTTCACGTACAAAGGAACTACCACTAGTTTTGGTGGATTGACCAAGTCTAGTAATGTTGATAGATGGAAACCAAAACACTCCTTAAAAGGAATCTTTCTTATAGAACTATCTAAAACCTTAATTGTTGTGTTGAACATAAGGAATGTTCTCATCCCAAGTTCACTATGGTTGAAGGATATACATTTTGAACAATTGAACGATTCCATTCACAACCACTTTTTATCCATCTAATTGTGAATGAAATACTATTGATATCTCCAATTTAGAATCAATTTTTTTTGGCAAAGTTTTCCAGCAAGTACAAACAAATTTGGAATCTATCAATAATCATAGAAGATGGAAGATCAAATTTATTAAAATGATGAGCACACAAACTGTAAATTACACCATTATTGCAGAGATAACATTTAACATAATTTTTATTTACGGGGATTACAAAAGATCAATATTACAATTTGCTTGCATTGGTTTATAAAACCTTTTTCCCTTACAGCTACCCTACAAGAAACATGCTGACAACAAACTTTCTAACTTATATATTAACACACTAACATTTATTATTCCCTTAACATACTAACCTTTATAATTACTAATAACTATACAATGATGTGATATATCCAACATGTCACTAAGCACCACAAACTAACCAAGAAACACCACCAAAAATTTCTACGGATGCCCTAATGATCCATCCCAAATCATATGTACAACACAAGAGATCAAATCCCTCCTCTAAAAGAACAAACCCTTCCTCCAATGCACAATGAGAGAACATCCCTGCTTTGATAATACAAATCCCTCCAACACATAATGGGAATGAATTTATTCTCATGTCCAATATGAACAATCACCTCCATGACCAAAAACTCATCAAGGCCCCTCTTGATCCAAAAGGGGGCACAATATAAAGATATAGTGCATCTCAAGCTATGTGCCATCTTCACGTGAGAAGCTAATTTGAGATGGAAATAAGCCTCCATCCTCCTTGTCCTCCAACCTCCTTTTTTATTTGTATTACTTTTTATTCACCAAATGCAGCACAAAATCCTCCAAAAAAATCATTAGCATAATCAAGGTTTTCAAGCATTGTGGTGTCAGTTTCAATTGATAATGCACCATGTAGGCCATTACAAAGAAAATTCCAAAACATGTGTTACAATGTCATCACCAATGAATCCAAAAGATGCCAAAACTTATAGATTTTGATCGGCTATATGTCTACATTTGGTTAAAGAAAGAATTTAGAACGTCATTGAGTTTGTATATATAAATAAAATGATGTGATCAAAACAAAGCTTTTGAGATTTTAATTTAAGATTCCTCCCATCACTAGGGACAACTTAGATACTACCTTATAGCAATTGTGCTATACACCAAATCATTTTTTTAAGTATAACTTATTTTAATGCCAATATTTATTTTCTTGCATGATTATCATTGCATGTAATGGTGTTCAAGAAAAAAATGATGAAATTCAAACTCCCACACTAGAAAAGGACAATGAAACTTTTGCATGTCCAAATGACACAATATTATTGGTGCTACTAGTTGAGACTAGAGTGGACTGGTGTTGCAAAAATACAAGTTTTTTTCTAAATTCATGCAAACTTCTAGAACAAGGCAGACAATATAATATTAAAAATTATTTATATTATATTCTCATGTTGCCATTGGAGAGCACTTATTAGAATGCTATTGAAGGAGAACTATGGAAATGTCCTCCACTCAATTTTTTTTTTTTTGAATTTCTTCACTTTCAACCTTCTCCATTTTTCTCCTGCTGACAGGCAAATGCAATGCTTTGATGCTATATTAAAATGGTGAGCACACAAATTGTAAATTATACCATTACTGCTGAGATAGCACATAATATAATTTATTTATGGGGACTACAAAGATCAATATTACAGTTTTCTTGCATTGGCTTATAAAGCCATTTTCCTGCCACAATTGTCCTACGAGAAAGTTCCTAACAAGAAACTAACTTATTATTTATTAACACACTAACATCTATTATTTACTACATGCTAACCTTTATTACTATTAGTAATAACTATACAATGATGTATTCTCGTTCAAGGGATATGAGAGAACACAAATTTTATTAAAAAAGAAAGAAAAATTATAGCAAGGTTGAATGTTGCAATTGTTTTGTCTCCCCCTCCTAAAGACATTATAAAGTTGAATTTAGATGGAGCAACTAAGGGCAACCTAGTAATTGATAGAGGTGGTTTCACCATTAGAAACTCGAAAGAGAACTAGTGTATGGCAGCTCCATATTTTTTAGTTTTAGAGCTAATAGTGAGGTAGAGTGGGAGGCATTAAATCCAATGCATAGGGCCAATAAGCAACAATAAATATAGAAATGGGTACAGCTTAATGCAACCAACCCTTTGTCACTAGTGGGAGATGTGGCAATGGAAGAGTATGTGGAAAAGAAAGAAGTGTTATCCTTTGGTGTAGGATGTTGGTGTGTGAGTTGAATGAGTTAGTAGGGCTTCCCAATGTTTGGAATAGCATGTGTCTTGGTGTTCTTCTTGATGTTCTATTCTAGCAATTTTGGAGTGTATGCTTTGGGGTGTCATATAAGGGGGGCAATGTTTTGGCCAATAGGGTTTTTGTTGTTTTCTTGGCTTTGATTTTTGTTTTTGGTTCTTTTGCATGTAATGGTATATTGGGTTTAGAGTGCTAGGATAGGAGATGGAGGTGGAAGAAGACTATTGAAGCAAGGAGGTGGTAGATGTTCATATGATGGTAAGGTGATAGTCTAGACTCTATAGTATGCTTCACTTGTTTTTTGTAATTATAAATGCTTTATATTTGGTCTTTGGACTTAACACTCTCATATATGTGTTCAAAGATTCAATTCATGGGTGAGGACCCCAATAGAAGAGCATATGGAGTAGAGAGAAGTTTAATACTTTGGTGTAGGATGTCAATATGTGAATTGAATGAGTTATTCGGGATTCCCAATGTTTGCAATAGCATGTGTCGTGGTATTCTTCTTGAAATTCTATTCTAACAATTTGGAGTATATGCTTAGAGGTTTATAGAAGGGTACTAGAGTTTTGACCAATAAGGTTTTTTTTATTTTCTTGAATTTTTTTTATTTTCATTCTTTTGCATGTAGTAGAATATTGGGTTTAGAGTCCTAGGCTAGGAGATGGAGAGGGTAGAAGGATGGTGAATCAAGGAGGTGGTAGGTGTTTGTATTATAGTTACAAGATTCGCCTAGAGTCAAGTGGGTCAAAATGGGTCCTCAAGACGTGAAACTTGGGTACCCAGTGAGTCCTAGAGGCTTGCTAAGTCTTCCAAACTCACCAGACCTAGCAAGTCCCGCAAGGTAGACTTGGCCATGATTTGAAAAAAAACAGTTAGAAAAAGATAATAGTAAAAACTGTAAAGTGTTAATCCGACATTTTAATTACTTTAAAAAAAACCTATGTAACCTTTTAATACTTGTTTGGATTATGACATGCCCATCTAGGATTTACAAAAAACTATAAAAATCTGTGTTTTCCATGAAGGTCCATGTGTTGCCCCTTGGCCTGCCCCTCAACCCCATTGGGGGTGCTGCCCCCAGACCCTTGCAAGGGGCACTGCCTCTCAACCCCATTGGGGGTGTTGCCCCCAAGTAATAGACCAATGATGAATCATGATCATAAAATCTACAAAATACACATCCCTTGTTGCAAATCTTTACATCTTCACAGTCAAAGCCACACTCAAGAATTATCTTGTTTCATACATTGGACAACTTGTTTAGTATACAAGAACTACCATAGGCAAAGTTGGCATACTACATTCATTGTATTGTTGAATACGAGTTAAGTCATAGTTGGCAAGAAATTCCATTTTCATAATACAAAAATGTATCAATCATGCTCTGCACAAACAACTCGTAGAACAATCCCATCTATTAGTATCCTAGCTAAGGTCAAATTAGACTTGTTCATAACCATTTATCTTTTTACTTAATCGTTCCTCTTTGTTAATGAGTTGGACAACAAAACATGTAGTCTTGAAGGCTTCAAGAAAACTTTAATAATAAATCCCTCACTTGAATATACACACCAGTCACTAAGACACAAGAAAATATCATGGCTACATCATCATCTAGGACCTATCTTAGACACCAGCGCATGAAAATTGTTGTGATGTTGGTATGAGTGATGTAGTCTCCTCTAACCCATAGACTTATATTTTTAGTTTTGATATTTGTTTTGATGCCATGGATTTTATAATCCATGATATTCGTATACATTTGACAATATTTATAATTTTAAATTTATATATCTAACAATGTTGTTTCTATTAGTGTTTTGTAGAGGCGGGAGGTATTTTTCTTAAAGAATATTTTATTCAAGGCAAGTTGGCCTTTCTATTATAAAACAAATAATATGTTTTCTAGGTCGGCTCAAGAGGAGAGCTTGCCTAGTTTGGTATATGATGGAGATAGAGTCTCGACATTATGCAATCAATTCATTCCATTTCTAAATTCAATTTCCTTCAGCAGCAGATTCACATTCAAGAGGAGCAAATTTGCTTCAAGGGGAAAAGTTGATATTTTGTGTATCTAAGGAATTCACACTATTTTCAAGTGCTGATCTATTGTATGAGATTCGGCCTTTCTAGGGCCTGATTCTGAGTGCTATTTCTGCACTTCTATTTCTGATTTATAAGAGAATAATTTTCTGCTAGGTTTTTCTCCCTCGAGTAGGAGGGTTTTCCCAGGATAAATTGCTGTCTTTCGTTCCGTGTTGTGTTGTTTAATTTTCTGCTTATTATGCATATCTGATCTGAAAATTAACATGGTATCAGAGCTTAGGTTTAGGAAGAACTGATCAGATTTGGCTAAGTAGTGTGTGGAAGATGGTGACTGGTGTCAAGGTAGAAGATAGACTTGAGACAACAGCTCCATCGTATTCCTTGGAGGTCACTTTCAGTCTTGGAGAATTCGAAAGCCTGATTAGAGAAGTTTGATCTATCCATTCAGTTGGGGAATTGGTTTTCATCACGGAAGAATGAAGGAGTTTGGAACTTTGGAAATGGGATTACTGAGAACAAAACCTCTTAGAGATTGAGGAGCCTGGTTGGACAAAAACTCAATCATGGGCATTGGAATAATTTATCATTCTATGTTGACCTTCTAATTCTGTACCAAGACTTTGAATTTTCGAAGGGCATAAAGATTGCGATTGTGGGAATCGTTCGGGCAATTGTTTGAATTTATCTAGTGTAGAAGAAGACAAATAGACCATCCTCGTTGGGAGAGGAAAGAAACAAATCTAAGATCGCCCGATAAGGACAAACCAAGGAGCAAATCGATATTCTATTTGGAGAAGCGATGAATCTTAAGGATTCAATTAATTGAATATTAATCCGCTGAGTGTTTTTCAGATAAAGACGAAATGCAAAACAAGACAAAGATTGATACTTATTATATCCACGGGGGAGGGGTATGGTAATATTAAGCTTCAAACTAATTCTTTGACAAGGCAAATCACGGGATGCCAATCTGCCAGTCGTCACTATGGAACGGATATGTTAAAATAGCTGCCATCATCTAGTCAATACTGTCGGGAATCTGCATAAATGGTAATGATATTATATTCGGCCCAGTTTATAATCAAAGCGGAATTTCAAATTAGCATTGGCTTAGGTGTTCGAGTTGACTCTGAACTATATTGCTATTAGCGGCTAAAGAAGTCGGGTTCTCCTTGAAAGGCACTGGGCGCTGGTTATGTAAGCATTCCGGTATCAAGAATCATTGAGGATTAGTGAATTCATTGTTGCCAATAACGCATCAAGAGGAATAGAGATAAAGGAGCTGATGGTGCTCCCGCATTCAAGAAGAAGAGGGACCTCTCCAAAGTCCAATGTTTTAGATGTGACAAGTATGGTCACTATGCAAAGGATTGTCCAACCAGGCCTAAGCAAGCAGGCTACCATTGTAGATGTTGATGAAGTCTCTCCGCAGAAGGATTCTTGTGAATACTTATTCTATTCGGCATTGTCAAGCAATGTACCTACCGACACTAATACTTGGTTGATTGATAGTGGTGCCTCTCGCCACATCACCAGATTTAGGGAGCATCTAACTAATTTGGTGGAGAGAGATTCTAGTGAACAAGTCATTATTGGAGATGATGCTAGTTACTCTGTGAAAGGAATTGGGACCTCCACTCTTCACTTGGATTCCGGCATTTCCCTGCAATTGAGTGATGTTCTATTTGTTCCAGGCATCAAGCGAAATCTTGTTTCCATTTCAGCCTTGGAAGACAAGGGGTGCCAAGTTGCATTCTCAAAAGGCAAAGTTCTTGTGTGGATGAAGAACTCAAACTTCAAGACTGCTCGGGTGATTGGAGTTAGACATGAGAGCCTCTACAGGCTATGCACTTGTCCACTTTAGGCTCTAGTGCATGATTCTTCAAGTATGTGTGAACTTTGGCATTGAAGATTGGCTCACCTTCACTTTCGAGCTCTACCTATCATGGAGAAGATGGTCACGGGCCTTCCAAAGTTCAACCAGGAGCATGAAGGTACTTGCAGAGGCTGCGCTTTGGGTAAGAATACAAAAGGTCCATTTCATAGTAGAGAAAGTAGATCCAAATGTATTATAGATCTTATTCATTCTGATTTATGTGGTCCAATGTCTGTTGCTTCTTCGAGTGGTTTCTTGTATTACATTATTTTTATTGATGACTACTCTAGAAAGACTTGGATTTATTTCTTGAAATCTAAAGAATCTGAGGAGGTATTAGAAAGGTTCAAGGAATTCAAAGCTCAGGTGGAGAATTTGTCTGGGAAGAGGATCAAAGTTTTGAGATCCGATAACAGAGGAGAGTACACTTCCGACAACTTTCGTAGTTTTGCATTTAAGCTGGGATTAAGAGGGAGTTTAGTGTCCCTTATAATCCTCAACAGAATGGTGTTGCTGAAAGGAAGAACAGATCTATTGTGGAAGTAGCCAAAGCCATGATTCATGACCAAGATCTGCAAACCTTCCTTTGGGCGGAAGCATCTAGGACAACAATCTATGTTCAGAATAGAAGTCCTCACCGCATTTTGGAGAATGACTCTCGAAGAAGCATTCACAAGGGTGAAGCCGGAAGTGAGTCACTTGAGAATCTTTGGTTTTCTTGTGTATGTTCATGTACCGACGAACAAGAGAACAAAGTTGGAGCCTTCTGGCAAGAAGGGGATATTTGTAGGTTACAGTGAAACATCAAAAGCCTACAAAATCTACATTCTAGATCAGAAGTTGATTGAGATCAGTAGAGATGTCACATTTGAGGAGGATGTTGCATTCAGAAGATCCAAGGGCACTCACATGGAGATAGATAATGAAGAGTCTCCTTAGGATATGGAAGTTGACCATGCTCCTGAGATTCAGAGGGAGGCTCCTGAACCTAAAGAAGATGATGATCCAGTTGAGCCCTTGGAACCTACTGATGGGCCTACCAATATTGTGATCGGAAGAAAAAGACCTCTTTGGGCTAGGCAAACAATGTAGGAGGCATAAACGTTTGCAGCACCTAGAGGAACCTTCAGAGAAAGTAAGAGACCTCATAAGTTTTCCAGGTATGTTGCTTTGATGAGTCAGATTATTGAGTCCGAACCTTCTAGTGTTGAGGAAGCTTCTAGTCAACAAGTTTGGAGAGATGCTATGTCAAAAGAGTATCAGTCCATTCTCAAGAATGATGTTTGGGACATCGTTCCTAGACCCGAAGGAAAATTTGTGGTATCTTCTAAGTGGCTCTTCAAGATCAAGCATGCAGCTGATGGGAGCATTGAGAAGTACAAGGCTAGATTCGTGGCTAGAGGTTTTTCACAAAAAGAGGGAGTTGACTATGAAGAAACATTAGCTCGAGTTGCTCGTTATACTTCTGTCAGGACAATCATTGCTATTGCTTGCATCTAGAGGATGGAAGATTCACCAAATGGATGTGAAGACAACTTTTCTGAATGGTGTAATTGAAAAAGAGGTATATATGGAGCAACCTGATGGATTTGAGGTACATGGGAAGGAGTCTTATGTTTGTAGGTTGAAGAAGGCCTTGTATGGTCTTAAGCAGGCTCCTCGTGTTTGGTACGAAAGGATTGATCGTTACTTGTCAAGCTTGGGCTTCTCCAAGAACGATGCTGATTCTAACCTGTACTTCAAGGTAATTGATGGTGAAGCATTGATTTTGGTTTTGTATGTTGATGATCTGATTCTTACTGGAGAAGAACACCTCATTTTCAAATGCAAGGAGTTAGCTTCTGAATTTGAAATGAAGGATCTTGGTCTCATGCATTACTTCCTTGGCTTAGAAGTTTGGCAGAAGCCAGATGAGATGATTCTAAGTCGAGGGAAATATACTATTGATATTCTAAAGAGATTTGGTATGATGGATTGCAAATCCATGTCTACGCCTATGGAGACCAACTTGCACAAGTTGAAAGAGGTTGCAGCTAGTTCAGATCTGGTGGATCCCACTTGTATAGGTAGTTGATTGGATCGTTGATGTATCTAGTCAATACCAGACTAGATATCTGCTATGCAGTGAGTGCACTCAGTCAGTTCATGTGTGAACCAAGGCAGATACATCTAGTTGCAGCGAAACATATCCTGAGATACTTGTGTGGCACAGTTGGATATGGGCTAAGATATTCTTCATGTGTGGATTTGAAGTTGCATGGTTATACTGATTCTGATTGGGCAGGGTGTGTCACTGATCGGAAGAGCACCTTTGGATGTTGCTTTAGTTTGGGGTTGCGATGATATCCTGGTGCAGCAGGAAGTAGTCATCTGTAGCATTGAGTATAGCAGAGGCCAAGTATATTGCAGCTTGTGTAGCAGCTCGAGAAGCAGTGTGGCTTCGGAAGCTCCTTGCAGGATTGTTTGGACAATCAATGGAGCCAACTATCATTCATTGTGATAACTAGAGTTGTGTGAAGCTTTTTGTCAATCCCGTGTTTCATGATAAAACTAAGCATGTGGAGATCAAATACCATTATATCAGAGATATGGTATTGAGGAAAGCAATTCAGTTGAGGTATATCAACACTGATGAGCAGACGACATACATTCTCACCAAGCCTCTCTCGAGGATAAAGTTTGTGTACTTTCGAGACAAGCTTGGTATGGTGGAGAATCAAGCCCTAGCTGAGAAGGAGTCTCAGTATCAGCGATCCTCTTTAATGCATTTCTCTTTGAGAGAGATTTGAGGTGCAAGCCCTTGTTAATGCATTTCTCTTTGAGATTTGAGGTGAAAGCCCTTGTTTCCACCTCTGGGAGCCATGGTGGATGTCATGTGTGTGACTCATGACGGCATCACGTGAGAGAGTCCGTGATGATTTTCTTGTACTTGTGTTTTCACCCTCTAGGAGAGCCATGGTGAACGTCACGATGAGGTGACAACATCACGTTGAGTGATGAGCACTTGTACATACCATACATGGGTGTAGCCATGATGGTTGATATCACGATGAGGTGATATCTTTCCTTTCCACATATGGGTGTAGCCATTGTGGTTGACATCACGATGAGGTGATGTCTTATGCAGCTGGAAGTATCCTCCCTAGCTGAGAGGGAGTGTTAATGTTGATACAGCATCGGGCTTCTACTTCCAGCCCAAGCCGAGATATGAAGAGCAATTTGAATTATAGCCTAACGGCTATTTAAATTGCTAGATCGATTTCCTATGAAGAGGCACGTCTATTTCTAAGTGATGTGTTATTTATTAAATGAGGCCGACATCTATTTTATGAAGGGACGCTATTTTTCTTGATGCCGACTTTATGTGTCTTAAAAGACACGACTTTCTATTGGAGGCCGACATGAAGATTTGTAGGGATGCGTCTCTCCCTTCCACTTGTATATATAATCGATGCCTTTCATTGTTTCATCATTCATTGATTCATAAGTTCGTGTTTCTCAAGTGTGAGTTCATCTACAAGTGCAGATCGATATTGTTGAAGGCTGAGTTTCATCATCAGCGAATTACATCTGGTTGTATTTGTGATTGCATCAGTTTGTGGTGCATACTATTGGCCTCATTATCAGCCTCTATTGTAAAGGAGACTCTCTTTGTGATTCAACATATAAGTGATATATTGTTGCTGGGTTTTCCTCCCTCAAGTGGAGGGTTTTCCCAGGGTATTTGTTGTGTTATTGTGTTGATTTTGAATTAAATTTCTGTGCTCTAATCTGATCATAAAAACTAACAATTTGCACCATGAACTAAGTATGTGATTCTAATCAAGGGAGGAGCCAATCAAGGAACATTAAGTCCATGGAGAAGTATAATGTTATAATGAAGGTCTTGTATCTCTCAATCCCAAGTTGCACTAGTGTGCTCTTAACTCGGAGGGAGAGCCGTTGTTAAGGGATACACCAACACAAAACCAAGAAAATAGGAGCATGGAGGAATAGTCATAACACTTTCCAACTGAAATGAGAAACAATTACCACCATTTTGAGGTAAATTCCATGCTCAAACCAATCTTTGAATATAAATCTTTTACATTTCTAACACATAAGCAACTATCACAAGGGGTTGCATAATTGTGGATCGTACATGATATGCACAATACCCTCTTTCTCAAGTTGGATGCCCCATATCGCTTACTCCATATAAAATTAAAATATTAACTCAACATTTTGTTCTTCGGCCATTTCTTCGGTAGTTCAATGGTCGACCCTCCAACGAAAATGGTGATATAGGTTTACACTATATACCAACCATGTGGTATTAATTTTGGGGGCTCAATAAGAGATTATAATATCCATGGAGAAGTACAACCTTCTAATGGACATCCCATCTCTCCTAGACCTTGGTTACATTAGTCTGCTCTCAAGCCAAAGTGAGGAGCTATGGGAGCTCAAAATAATATCAAGAAGGAACATAAGAGCATGGAGAAATTTGACAACATTTCCTACTCAAAACAACATTAATGTGCACATAACTCTCATTCAAACTCCATGTTCATACTAACCACAAGTGCAACACACAAGCGCAAATGACATGGGTGCACAAAATTGTGTTGTAGGTTATGTCCAATATAGTTTTATTCCTTGACATGGATATCTAGTATTGCAAGATCATTATGGGTTCACAACATTCAACAATTATTCCCCTGATAAATTTACATTCAAAACAACACTTCTTTTGCATTGAAACATGCAACAACATATACTTCTTATGTTGATCATGATAACACACCAAGCATCCAATTCATTCCATTCTATTTCTCAAAAAACTTATATTAGATTCCTTTGGAAGCTTTAGTAGTCAAATCCCAATAATTATGTAGAAGATCATTCAATTGGTCTAGAAGATTACCTACTATTTTCAAACATTTGCAAGCATCCTACAACTTCCATTTAGGAGAAGCATAATTGAATACTTCTTGTATAATATTCATTTCCTTAACATGAGATAATCTTGATGGTAAAAGAATTTACTATGAACATATAAGCTAAACTCTATATCCATAAAAATAAAATTCAATCATTTTAATTATTCTCCTTCCAACTATCTAGTTATATGAACATAATAATGGACTAAGCTCACATTAATATATAATATTACTCCCTCTTAACTAATGAAAATTGTTGTAAGTTAGAAATATAGGGGTTATCATGGCAAGGGACTTGTTAGAAAACTCTAGGATCAAAGAATCATAGGTTAGCGATAAGATAACGCTCCTAATTATCTAACAACCTTGAGAGGTTTCAATAAGTGGAATTTTAGCTTCACAATAGCCCTAGGTTTTTTTTGAGTCCAATGTGATAGTGTGCTTCATCTAACCCCCACTACTAAATGACACTAGCTAAGCACATTGTTATAATTAGGTCAAGGTAAGAGGTAGTAAGAGGTACACATAGAAAAAGAATCATGATAAGTTGAAACTTGATTGTTATAGTTCAAACCTTGATAATTGGTAGAACACATGGTGGGTAAGGCACACCTTGCATGGGTAGAGATGACATTTAACCAAAATTTATCATAGGGAACGCATAAGTGTAAGGGATAGTTGTTTTAAGGTATTTTCTAGTCTATTCTAAAACAATTAAAGCACATAATGTTGAATAATTAAAGAAAGTATGTTAAATTATTTGTTTCTTTTGGTACATTTTAATGAAATTTCATACCAAGGACTGATAGTATAAGGCACAACTTGATTGGTAGCAATGCATACAAGGAAATGTAAATTGAATCCTAATTATCAATATATATACAATTACTGCAATTCAATACAATATTTCAAAATTATAGAAAGACTTGAAAATTTTATCTTATTACTAATTGTTTTCAAAATCAATTCATGATCATTGTTCATCCATAATTATAAAAAGAATAATAATAAAAAACTGATCACATCTGCACATTAGGACAATAGTTTAAAATGTTTTAAACACCCAAAATTTTATTGAATTTAGGCAATTTACACAACACTAAGTTTCACCACTCACTTTAGGATGGTTTTGATGATGCTCAATTCCTATCATGACAGGAAAGAAAACCAAACCTATATTAGAAATTTAGAAGTTTACACGCCTTCACAAACATCAGAAGATGTACCAAAATCACCTTATGCAAGGCCTCCGATTGAATAGAAGGTTTAAAGATCACTCTTTAATCCACACAAAGGATAGGGTGGTCTCATGTGTTAGTTTTTATGATCAGATATAAAATCAGAAATTTAATTCAAAATTCAGACACAATAACACAGAATATACCCTGGGAAAACCCTCCACTTGAGGGAGAAAAACCCAGCAACAATATATCACTTATATATTGAATATAGAACAATAGTCTTCTTT
Organism: Sequoia sempervirens; assembly: GCA_007258455.2. Taxonomy (NCBI): domain Eukaryota; kingdom Viridiplantae; phylum Streptophyta; class Pinopsida; order Cupressales; family Cupressaceae; genus Sequoia; species Sequoia sempervirens. The sequence goes on from VDFB02098725.1 coordinate 15,882, forward strand.
ACAATGAGGCCAATTATGAGGCCAAGAATAGCACCACAACCTGATGCTAACACAGAAACAATATAATGCTACTTGCTGATAGCAAACTCAGCCTTCTTCAATTATATTGATCTGCACTTGATGATCTTCTTAGTACACCAACTCGCACTTATGGATATCGAATGACAAGTGAATGAATGAATGCCTTAAGGGTCGAACAACATCTTCTACTTATACTATTCAATTTGGGAAGACTTCAAGGGATGTGTCTTTTCAAGTATAATGTCGGCCTTCATGAAATGAAATGTCTCTTCAATACAATCGCTGATTAGGAAGGGTCGGCCTCAATAACAAATAAATAAAATATTATTTAATAAGTGACGTGTCTCTTCATAAAGAAATCGCCTTGACAAATTAAATGGCTGATAGGCTATGATTTGATTTGTCCTTCATAAAAGCGAACTGGGTAGGAAGTAGAAGCCCGACGCTGCTATGTAACATCAACACTCCCTCTCAGCTAGGGATGATACTTCCAGCTGTATAAGACATATCACCTCATCGTGATGTCAACCACAATGGCTACTCCCATATGTGGAAAAGAAACATACCACCTCATCGTGATATCAACCATCATGGCTACTCCCATGAATGGTAAATGTGCACAAGTGCCCATCACGGAATCACTCAACGTGATGTTGTCACCTCATCGTGACGTTCACCATGGCTACTCCCAGAGGGTGAAAAGCACAAGTACAAGAAAATCATCACGACTCTCTCACGTGATGTTGTCATGGAGTCACACACATGACATCCACCATGGCTACTCCCAGAGGGTGGAAACAAGGGCTTTCACCTCAAATCCCTCTCATAGAGAGATGCATTAAAGAAGATCACTGATGCTGAGACTCTCTCTCAACTAGGGCTTCATTCTCCACCATACCAAGCTGTCTCGAAAGTACACAAACTTTATTCTGGAGAGAGGCTTGGTGAGAATGTCTGCCGTCTGCTCATCAGTGCTGATATACTTCAACTGGATCGCTTTCCTCAATACCATATCTCTGATATAGTGGTATTTGATCTCAACATGTTTAGTTCTGTCATGAAACACAGGATTGACAAAAAGCTTCACACAACTTTGATTATCACAATAGATGACAATCGGCTCCAATGATTGTCCAAACAATCCTGCAAGGAGCTTTCGAAGCCACACTGCTTCTCGAGCTGCCACACAAGCTGCAATATACTCGGCCTCTGCGGTACTCAGTGCCACTGATGATTGCTTCCTACTACACCAGGATATCATTGCAGACCCCAAACTGAAGCAACATCTAGAGGTGCTCTTCCGATCAGTAACACACCCTGCCCAATCAGAATCAAAGTATCCATGCAGCTCCAAGTCAACACCAGAAGAATATCTCAAGCCATACCCAACTGTGCCACGCAAGTATCTCAGGATATGCTTTTCTACAACTAGATGTATTTGCCCTGGTTCACACATGAACTGACTAAGTGCACTCACTGCATAGCAAATATTTGGTCTAGTATTGACTAGATACATCAACGATCCAATCAACTGTCTGTACATAGTAGGATCCACCAGATTTGAACTAGCTGCAGCCTCCTTAAGCTTCTGAAAGTTGGTCTCCATAGGTGTAGACATGGATTTGCAATCCATCATACCAAATCTTTTCAAGATGTCAATGGTATACTTGCCTTGACTCAGAATGAACTCATCCGGCTTCTGCCATACTTCTAAACCAAGGAAGTAGTGCATGAGACCAAGATCCTTCATTTCAAATTCAGAAGCTAACTCCTTGCATTTGATAATGAGTTGATCTTCTCCAGTAAGAATTAAATCATCAACATAGAGAACTAAGATTAATGCTTCGCCATCAATTACCTTGAAGTATAGGTTTGAATCAACATCATTCTTGGAGAAGCCCAAGCTTAACAGGTAACGATCAATTCTTTCGTACCAAGCATGAAGAGCCTGCTTAAGGCCATACAAAGCCTTCTTCAGCCTGCAAACATGGGACTCCTTCCCATGAACCTCAAAGCCATCAGGTTGCTCAATATAAACCTCTTCCTCAATTACACCATTCAAAAACGCTGTCTTCACGTCCATCTAGTGTATCTTCCATCCTTTAGATGCTGCAATAGCAATGATGGTCCTAACGGAAGTATAACGAGCAACTGGAGCAAAGGTTTCCTCATAGTCTACTCCCTCTTTCTGAGAGAATCCTCTAGCCACGAACCTAGCCTTGTACTTCTCGATGCTCCCATCAGCCGCATGCTTGATCTAACAAGATTTTCCTTCAGGTCTAGGTATGATGTCCCATACATCATTCTTGAGGATGGATTGATACTCCTCAGCCATAGCATCTTTCCATACTTGCAGACTAGTAGCTTCCTCAACACTAGAAGGCTCTGACTCAATGATTTGACTCATCAATGCAACATAGCTAGAAAATTTGTGAGGCCTCTTGCTTTCTCTGAATGTTCCTCTTGGGGCTGCAAACCTTTTTGCCTCCTGCATTGTTTGCCTGGCCCAAAGAGGTCTCTTACGACCAATCACAATGTTTGTAGGCCCATCGATAGGTTCCAAAGGCTCAACTGGATCATCATCTTCTTTAGGATTAGTAGCCTCCCTTTGAATCTCAGGAGTATGGTCAACTTCCATATCCTGAGGAGACTCTTGATCTTCATTGTCTATCTCCATGTGGATGCCCTTAGATCTCTTGAATGCAACATCTTCTTCAAATGTAACATCCCTGCTGATCTCAATCAACTTCTGACCTGGGATGTACACTCTGTAGGCTTTTGAAGATTCACTGTAGCCCACAAATATTCCCTTCTTGCCAGACGGTTCCAGCTTTGTCCTTTTATCTTTAGGTACATGAACATACACTGGACAACCAAAGATCCTCAAATGACTTACTTTCGACTTCACCCTTGTGAATGCTTCTTCAGGAGTCATGTTCTCCAAAATGCGGTGAGGGCTTCTATTCTGAACATAAACAGCTGTCCTAGATGCTTCAGCCCAAAGGAAGGTTTGCAGATCTTGGTCGTGAATCATGGCTTTGGCTGCTTCTACAATAGATCTGTTCTTCCTTTTTGCAACACCGTTTTGTTGAGGATTGTAAGGGACACAAAACTCCCTCTTAATCCTTGCTTCAATGCAAAAGTTACAGAAGCTTCTGAAAATGTACTCTCCTCCGTTATCAGATCTCAGAACTTTGATCCTCTTCCCGGACAAGTTCTCTACCTAAGCTTTAAATTCTTTGAACCTCTCAAGTATTTCCTCAGATTCTTTAGATTTCAAGAAATAAATCCAAGTCTTTCTAGAGTAGTCATCAATAAAAATAATGTAATACAAGAAACCACTCAAAGAAGCATCAGACATTGGACCACATAAATCAGAATGAATAAGGTCTAGAATACATTTAGATCTACTCTCACTACTATGAAATGGACCTTTAGTATTCTTACCCAATGCGCAACCTCTACAAGTGCCTTCATGCTCCTGGTTGAGTTTCAGAAGGCCCATGACCATCTTCTCCATGGTTGGTAGTGCTCGAAAGTGAAGGTGAGCCAATCTTCTATGCCAAAGCTCACATGAACTTGATGAATCATGCAAAAAGGCCTGAAGTGGACGAGTGCAAAGTCTGTAGAGACTCTCATGTTGAACTCCAATCACCCGAGCAGTCTTGATATTTGAGTTCTTTGGCCATGCAAGAACTTTACCTTTTGAGAATGCAACTTGGTACCCCTTGTCCTCCAAGGCTGAGATAGAGACAAGGTTCCGCTTGATACTCGGAACAAATAGAACATCACTCAACTGCAAGGAAATGCCGGAATCGAAGTGAAGAGAGGAGGTCCCAACTCCTTTCACAGAATAACTAGCATCATCTCCAATGATTACTTGAACACTAGAATCTCTCTCCACCAAATCAGTTAGATGCTCTCTAAATCCGGTGATGTGGCGAGAGGCACCACTATCAATCAACCAAGTATTGTTGTCGTTAGGCACATTGCTTGAAAGAGCAAAATAGAATAGAAAACCACTTGAATCCTTCTGCGGAGAGACCTCACCCACATTTGCAATTGAAGCCTGCTGCTTAGGTCTGGTTGGACAATCCTTTGCATAGTGACCATATTTGTCACATCTAAAACATTGAATGCGGGAGAGGTCCTTCTTCTTCGATGTAGGAGCACCATCTAATCCTTTATCTCTATTCCTCTTGAAGTATCCTTTCTTCCCTTCTTTTCCTTTCTTCTTCAAGGATTGAGCGGCAAGAACATGAATATCTTCATTTGTAGAGCTTTGACCAATGCCTCTCGCAGCCAACCTAGATTCTTCCTGAATACAATCCGCCCTCAAATGATCAAACTTAGGAAGTTTTGATCTCGCATTGATTCCTTGAATGAATGACTCCCAAGATGAAGGAAGACCATTAAGAGCCATCATAGTCAAATCCTTGTCATCAACAATATGCCCAATGATAGAGAGCTGATCTCTTAACTCGGTGATCTTCATGAAGAATGAGATGACGGATTCTCCTTTCGCCATCTTGATATGATGAAGTTGCTGTTTTAATGCAAGAGCTCGACTTGTGTTGTTGATCTCATACATCTCCAAAGTCTTGAACATCTCTCTTGCAGATTTTAACTTGGAGATGATTGGCACAATGTGATCTTTCACGGAATCAAGCAACATCTTTTTCGCCTTAGTGCCATTTCTCTTCCATTGAGGCTTCTCATTCTCATCGGTTGGTTCGGGAACTTCGCCCTCCACGAACTCAGCTAACTCATTTTCTTCCAAGGCGAGCATGACTCTAAGCTTCCAAGATGTGAAGTTTGATGCGCCCTCAAGTCTATCTTCGATCTTGAGCCCGTTCACCATCTTGACAATAAGATAGATGCAATCAAAGATGAGAATAAGAGAGGAGGATAGCGCTGCTTGACTAAATCTGATCACGATCTTTCTTACACCCACTTTGATACCATGTTAGTTTTTATGATCAGATATAAAAACAGAAATTTAATTCAAAATTCAGACACAATAACACAGAATATACCGTGGGAAAACCCTCCACTTGAGGGAGAAAAACCCAGCAACAATATATCACTTATATATTGAATATAGAACAATAGTCTTCTTTACAATGAGGCCAATTATGAGGCCAAGAATAGCACCACAACCTGATGCTAACACAGAAACAATATAATGCTACTTGCTGATAGCAAACTCAGCCTTCTTCAATTATATCGATCTGCATTTGATGATCTTCTTACTACACCGACTCACACTTATGGATATCGAATGACAAGTGAATGAATGAATGCCTTAAGGGTCGAACAGCATCTTCTACTTATACTATTCGATTTGGGAAGACTTCAAGGGATGTGTCTTTTCAAGTATAATGTCGGTCTTCATGAAATGAAATGTCTCTTCAATATAATCGCCGATTAGGAAGGGTCGGCCTCAATAACAAATAAATAAAATATTATTTAGTAAGTGATGTGTCTCTTCATAAAGAAATCGCCTTGACAAATTAAATAGCCGATGGGCTATGATTTAATTTGTCCTTCATAAAAGCGAACTGGGCTGGAAGTAGAAGCCCGACGCTGCTATGTAACATCAACATCATGTCCTATCAACGATAACAAGAGGGAAGTGGGGCCCTTAGAAGTCATGAAACAACATGCAATACAAAGGTTAGCAACTAAACGATACACATACTAGGTCATCAATAGGACATGCCCAAATATAAGACATGCAAGGTTGATGACTTCACCAATTGCGCTAGATGATGTTAAATTTGCATAACAAGCATAAAAAGAGTAGGATGAAATAGTGACAACTCTAGTACACGACCGAATAACATGAGCAACATGCAGGACCAAAATAATGATTCTTAGAGTGTTGCAACCACACTCTTATACGAAATATCATAGAAGCATAAATCTGCAAAAAATCCCGATTAAGCGTGATTTTTAAAAAATCAGCAGGCTGGACAATTTTTTCCCTTTAACTGCAAAATCGCCAAAAAAATGCATTTAAAACCTGCAAAAAAGCACAAATAAAATCGCGCTGATTTTTGCACAATAAAAAAGCCATGAGACCATAGCTTGTTGCTTACTATGCTTTGATAGATTTTTCCCAAGCATCCATAGCTTGTTCGAAAGCACCTATTTTAGGCTTTTAGCCATAGCAGCAAGGCCGTGAATTGTTTGATAAAATGCTTTGGTAGACATGTATGAAAAATGTGGTAGCATAGACAAGGCAGTAAACTGTTTGATAAAAATGTCTCAAAGAAATGTGGTCTCATGGTGATGGAATGCCATGACAAGCAAATTGCTGCTTGTCATGGCATCCATCCCATGAACCATTTCTTTGAGGCACCAAACAGTTCACTCTGCCTGTCTATACTAATACTACTACTATTATGCTTTAATAGATTTTTTCCAAGCATCCATAGCTTGTTTGAAAGCACTTGTTTTAGGCTTTTAGCCATAGCAGCAAGGTAGTGAACTGTTTGAAAAAATGCCTCAAAGAAATGTGGTCTCATGGTGATGGAATGCCATGACAAGCAATGTGAATGCCATGACAAGTAAATTGCTATTTGCTTGTCATGGCATGCCATCACCATGAGACCACATTTCTTTGAGGCATTTTTTCAAACATTTCACTGCCTTGTCTATGCTATTGCTTACTATTATGCTTTGATAGATTTTCTCCAAGCATCCATAGCTTGTTCAAATGCGCCTGTTTTAGGCTTTTATCCATAGCAGCAAGGCAGCGAACTGTTTGATAAAATGCTTTGGTAGACATGTATGAAAAATGTGGTAGCATAGACAAGGCAGTGAACTGTTTGAAAAAATGCATGTAGTTATTAGTTATGCAATGTGAAGTAATGCTTTGAGTTTGAAAGATGTGCAGTGCAATGTAATCGGCGATATCAATATAAACTACAAAAATCTATTTTCTACAATTCATTAGTTAAATTCTTTATTTTATTTGCTCTCTATATCTCTATGCTATGGAAATGCCTTTCAATTTAAAAAAAAGGTAGTTTTTATCTCTTGTTCTACAATTTTTTACGTTTTTTTTAAATCCGATTTTTTCTTGATTTTTTCCCAATTTTTTCAAAAAATCTTATACTTTTTGGTTTGCCGATTTTTTCCCCAAAAGATTTTTGTTGCTATGCCAAATATAATGCCCAAAATAAGATGGACAAAACTCAACACAAAATTGATGAACAATTTCTTTTTTGAAGATCAAATCTCAGATCAAACCTCTAAAAGAGGATGTAGATGGCAATAGATGTCAACACAAGTGGATGGCACCTGGTATTCAAGTTACAATGTGACAATGACATGATATGCGAGGTGTCATGTCTTGATTGTGGAGGCAATAGGATTGAGGGTCGATAAAGGGTTAGGTTTCAAGTACAACCCACACTATGTTAGGGTTAACACATTTATTTGCTTGGCTTAATTAATCTTTGTTGTATGAGAGTAATCCCAAATTTGAATGACTAGTGTGCACCACATTGTTGTGATAGATAAATATGATATTACCACATATATCTTTATATGTAAACGTAGTCAATATAAGGGATATATTAATTATCATTTTAAAATAAATTATTAACTCCGTTCAAAATGATTTATATCCTTTGAAATTAGGTTACTCATCTCACAAGTATATTATACTGTAATATATTATAGTTTTATCTATAATTAATTGTATCTGAGTAAGAGAAATATAACCCCATAAGTCTATTATATATAACACGTACTATGGTCTATATATTACATTTATATTTACCGATGTTATTCTTAGAATAATATATTAGCATTAAGGAATATACTTTTTAATTATAGGTTTTATCATTGTCAGATTGATATAATAATTTATATCATAATTAATTGTTACCTAGCTGACGAGGTTTATAACCACATTGAATATTATTTAAAATGGTAAGATTTGCATTCCTATGTCAAATTTCTTTTAATTTTAGGTCCATTTTAACAGAATGTCTTTATACAGTCACATAGCAAACAGTAGCACACTCTAATGTTAAGATCGACTTCTGTGCTGATGCTTGAACATTACTGTTTAAATTACTAAATATAGAGTTTCAAACTATCAATTGCCTAAATAATCTAAGATCAATTGTGCATTATTTCATTGTAAACATTTATATTATACTTGAATCGAACATATGTTTGTGTTATATCATATCCTATGAAATAACATATAAATTTATTTTAAGCCCACTTATTTGTAATCCAACGAAGGATTTATTATAAATGAAATGAAATCTTTTTAACTAAAACTCAAATCATTTATAAAAATCAAGTCATTGCACAAATAAATATACCATACTAAAACAAATGTTCTTTTCATTTAAAAGAAATAAAAAAATAATAACAATTCAAGAATCCTAAAATTTCTGTTTCACGGTTCACCTAATTTTTTTCCTTTCCTTTTCAGCGAACCATAAACCTTCTGTTTTTTTGTTTTTTGTTCTTTTGCTTCCAAATGTTTGTAGGGAGTAGGCAGCCATGGAAAATCATGGAAGGGCAGGTCTCAATGAAGATAATGAGGGTAGATTCGTTTCAGAGCTTGTAGGGAATTACCGAAGGCTTGGGCTGCAAATGCTTCTTCTTAAATAGAGTTGTTATTGAAAACGAGACACTAAGAGCGAGAGGCTCCAACACACTACTAAGTCATTCATTTTCGACATTCTATTACATTTTACATTAATTGGTTTTATATAGCCATTCAACCTACTAACTACCCAAACCACCTAACAACTAACTAATAACTAACCTCTATAAACTAAAGTGATTATTCCATAATCACTTACATTATTTATTAACTCATATGTCATGCACTAATTCTTAACACCCCCCTTTAGTGCTTATATAAGAACTTTATTTTGGAGCTCTATCAACGGTTGGCTTTGGTTGATTGTTGCCTCTCTCTTCTGCTACAATGCTGCGCTTTACCTGTTTCATGTTGCCCCCCTTTAATGGAAATTTTTCTTGGATGTCAGTTTCTACTGATAATGCATGCTTTTACAAAACAAATTGCCACTTGGAGAAATATATTCCCTCTTAGAAAAGTGGCCCATGCAATGTAATATTATTGACTTCAAAATAACTATTATATCTCCAGCAATAGTAAACATTCTCCGGTTTGTATGACACAGTAATGTTTAAAAACAAAGAAAATAAAAGAACTTCCATACCTGCCATTGTAACTGTCTCCATTACTGCAACAACTAAAAAATGTGTCACCCAATGCAAATGTGCGGCAAACAGTGAACTATAAGTTTCAGATTAATTGGCCCTTTATCTCCATTCAAGATCACAATCATTCAAATGGTTCTTAAATTATGGCATTTTGCTTTCCATTAATTCTTAGAATCTCATGTGATTAGGGTATCCAAAAGAGATCTTATCTTGCCTGGTCCAGTGAAGTGGTGGCTACTAAATCATAAACTGCTTGTTGCTCCTTCCCTGCAAGTATAGCATGATTAGCCCAAGTCATGAGTGGATGGATATAGTAGAGTGGGTGGACTTGACTGGTTAAGGAATTCTTGTTCTAGACTGCTTCCCACGGATGGGCAGAATATTGAACAAAGTGCCTACCAGAAATGTTGACTTCTGTTTCTCTAACAGTCCCTTTCAGCAGTTCCTCAAACGGCCTTTAGCATGGCTCAACCTCGACAGCAGCAGCTTTTTTGGATTTTATCAATGCCATTGCAGATTAGATGACTGCAAAACAAACCTGATGTATGCAAGCCAATAAAGTCTGCAATGAATAAATGCTGATGACAATACAAAATAAACTTATGCAATTCTTTGCCAATCTCACAAACTATGATCCAGGGCATGCAAATTCCAATAAATAGAAACTCAAACCCTTTCTCCTCAAAAACACTTACTGCAGCACCAAGAGATTTTTGCAACTCAAATACAAAACTGAATGTACATCTTTAAATTCTTCTTCTTCTTCTGATTTTTAATATGGACATGAACAAAATGGAGATAAAACGATGAAAAGAGTGAACAAGATGGAGAGAGGAGAAAATGTAGATGGATGGTGAATGTCACAGGTTTGCACGTGGTCTACACTACATCATTGTCGACAAAATGCAAGAATGGTGGATGGGCAAAACAAGGGCTGCTGCATGTGGTTGTCACTGCATCACCGTTGTATGAACCACTTTGGAGAGGAAATGATAATCAAATGGAAGGCGAACAGAGAGGTCTAGAAAACCCACTTCGATACCATATTGAAAATGAGACACAAAGAGTTAGAGGCTTCAACACACCACTCAGTCATTCATCTTTGACATTCTACTACATTTTACATTTAATGGCTTTATATAGCCATTCAACGTACTAATTACCCAAACTACCTAATAACTTACTAATAACTAATCTCTATGAACTAAAGTGATTATTTATTAACTCATATGTCATGCACTAATTCCAAACATTATGCCCGTTTCTTTTCCTTTTAATTTTTTCTTTTTGTAGCAAATGATGGTTTGAGGGTTTGGTAGGGGCCAGCAACTTATGAAGAGCCCAAGGCAACAATGAAGGGTTTGACACTCTGTTTGCTGTGAAAGGGTCATGCCCCATGAAGGGGATGTGCCTTTCATAGAGGAGGCCGCACCCTTCTTCCATATTTTTTGGTTTTAAATTTATTATTATTCTTTTACTCTTTGAAAGGGTTGTGCCCCATACAGGGGTCACACCTCTCACAAAGAATGCTGCACACCTCTTCCATATTTTTTGGTTTAAATTTATTTTTATTTTATTAGTTTTTAATTTATTTGTTTTTATGTATTTTTTTGATAAAGTTCTCAGAAGCCTTCAAGTGAATGCAATGATAGATGTAAAATCGGTCTTCACGTCCTTTGCTAGCATCTTTCCAACTTGTGCTAAAATGGGAGGTTCAAAATAGGATACGGACATACAACATAGCACAAAGGACAAAGGACTATCATCATATGTCGTAGTTACAACTGTCTTGATAAACTTGTATGCAAGATGTAGAAGCATAGACAAGGCACATAAATTGTTTGACAAAATGCCTCAGAAAACATATGCAAAATGTAGAAGGATAAGGCATGTGAATTGTTTGACAAAATATCTCAAAGCAATGTGTACAAAATGTAGAAGTATAGAGAAGGCACACGAACTGTTTGATAAATGTCCCAAAGAAATGTGTTCTCATGGAATGCCATGATTACAAGATATGCACAAAATGGATTTATGAAATAGTATACTTAAATTGATCTAATTTTATGCATATTGTGTGCATTGGATTTAGAATAACAATTGAAATTAAAAAAGTATTAAATTTCTATTCTAAAACCATCACAAATCTTAGATTGATCTTGATTCAGATTTGCTTGCACTTTATGATAGATTTCTAGAGATGAACAAAGATTATAATCAGTTTTGTTCGTAGCTCTCCTCTCTAGCTAGGAAGATGTAAGGGTTGATCAAGTTATAGATTTTTAGGAGAAAATATGAATGTTTGAGATTGATTTAATCAATCTTGAGGATTAGAGACTTGATTTAGAGTTAACTAGTTTGATTGACTAGTTAACTCAATTGATAGATCTGTCAACTAACCTGATCAACTTGTTAACTAGCATGATTGACTAGTCAACTGATCTTATTGACCAGTTAACTCCTTTGATTGATTAGTCAATTGAATTGATTGTTTAGTCAACTAATTTGATTGGTGAGTGAAATGTGGGGTTGACTTATTAGTTAATTGACTTTGATTGATGAGTGAAATGTGGGTGATGATAATTAGAATTATTTATTTATTTTAATTTGGATATATGTGCATGGATTAATTAGGAGCTAATTAATTAATGATTAATCAATTCATTAGACATGGGGTGGCATTAGGGGGAATGGGATTAATTAATTAATATAATGTTATCAATTAATGAACAAGGCGAATTAACATGAAGAGTTTGATAAATCGATTGACAATAGAATGACAACAAAATGACACTAGAATTAATCGGCTGGAAAGATGAAGTTAGTTGACAACATGAGACTAGGATGATTACAACAAAGTTAAGCTGATGAAATCTAGGTGTCTACATTTGCCCCTCTTTGAAATGGTGTTGTGACTAAAAGAAGCAATGGATTTTCAAAGAGAGTAGAAGAAGAAGACAAAATACGGATGTAGAAGGATGCCCCAAGTGGCATGATGGTTAGGAAGATGCTCCCTCAATAGGACATGTGGGGATGAAAAATACGGATGGGTGATCAAAATGAGAAGAGTGATAGCAAATGAGAAGAAATGTATAATGCTGAATGCTGTGGATCTTGTATGAAATTTTAAATTTTTGAGCAACCTCATTTATCACATAATAGAATGCACCATGATATGGAAGACCATGATGACACAGTTGCTAATTGTAGTAGTTGGCCTAGTTGGGATTATGGGTGTCCCATTTTTTCTCTAGAGGTCTGGGGATGGCAAGGGAACATGCCCCATTGTCCCCTTGTCACCAGGATGGCAATGGAGACAGCGATATAAAGCTGGGGGGTGAGGAGATGTCCCCATTGAACATAGATTACAAGATATAACAGCTTCAAATTTGTGCGGAGATTTAATTGCACAAGGCATCATCAGAGGCAAGCAGAAATCAACATTTCTGGTAAATTTTTTTTTTTGCAAAAAGGAAGAAGATAACACATTTCCTTGCTCCTTTTTTTTAAATTTTAAAAACCATTAATTATTTTTTCAGAAAAAAGAATAATTTATAGTCAATTTTTTATAACTATTGAAAGAAACTTTATAATTGTTGAAGGACCACATACAACTATGGAATGAAAATGTACCACTGTTGAATGATAATATACAGTTGTTAGCCTTTTCATTAATAGGCAATTCTATGATTGCATACAGCTGTAAGAGAGCAGACAATTATAAAATGAGAGCATATAGTTGTGGAATGAGCAAAAGCATGATTGTATAAATTTGCATAGTGAAATCATGCATATGTCGAATGAGAGCATACAGTTGTAAGAAATGTATGTTCTCATTACACTTTCATTTACAAGTTTGTATCCTTGGGGCCTATTGTTGTAATGAAAACATTGAACAATGAAAGCAGAAAATTTCTTTTGTTTGTTGTTGCTGTACTCAAATCAATCAACATGTTAGATAGAATATCAAATTTCATACATTATATGAATATCTAAACTTGAATTTTGATGTCATGTATAGGCCAAGCTTGTAAATAGTAATATTTATTACTATGTGTGTGTGTGTGTCCATCCCCTGCCATCCCAAAAAAACACCCCCTTGAACCACTATCCCTGAAATGCGTGCTGCTGTTCCCTGCTGCCCCCATCACTGAAATACCGTGAAACATAGCTCGTAATGAAATTACTTAAATTTGTATGAATAGAATAACAATAATACTTTGCAAATGTAAAGCATGGACATGATTACAACAAGACTTCACAAACAAGAGCGGATTAGAACAGATCCATTCAAAATATTTAAGTAAGTGAAATGAATAACAATATATTGAATATCTTAATGGGCCTCTTCTATGGGGAAAACCTCCCACAACCTTACAATGAGGATAAAATTGATAGATTTAATGCCAAATAGTGGACAATTACTTACCATTTGTAGCATAATTAGGTTAGAGTGACACCCATAATCCCAACTAGGCTAACTACTACAATTATCAAATGATCAAGTCAAAGGTTAAGCATGACACTCTATAACCTGATACACCTAATAGACTAAGGGCATAGTAGAACCACATGTTCCTTATTTTTCTTTTCAAATTGTTTCTGAAGAATCTGCGAGTGGCAGAAGAGCAGGATATTAGTAGTTTCAACTTTCTTTCACGTGTCTACCTTATAACCTGAATTAGAACATATCATGTGTAGAGGGGGTGCTCTAAAGTCTAAACTATGTTAATACAATTTCTCAAGTTATGACATGTTTTCCAGATTGAAATAAATTTACTTATTATTGCTGTAAGGCCTATTAACACAAGCTGTAAAATTCTATTAGCAGAAGTTTGATAGAAATTCTGGTTAATGCACTTAGTAGTGTTATGCACATCCTTTTCACAACCTGACTTGGAAAGGTGTCCCACATTTAATCTACGTTTACAGAATGCAATACCAGATGCATGCATGGTATACAATTTTGATCTGCTGCTTCCTAAGCCTGGAGAACTTAAGAATGTGGTAGCTGTGTAGTGCAAGCTATTTTAATCTTAAATAAAACTGTAAACATGAATCATGAAGGAAAGTAGGCCAATATTACCACATATGGGAGATCGATGATCAATGTTATACTTATCATGAATCAGTAGCATAATCTAGACGGATGGTATCTAAAATTGTTCTAAATTTTGAATACACGACCTAAATAAGTTCTGGGCAATGTTGCAATTCTATCTTCTATGGTCCTATGAAGATCCCTGTAGAGGAACCCAAAGTCAGTTCCATGCCTCTCTTGTCAAGAACCTTGCTATATTGATCTCTAAATGTCCTACATGAAGAGAGTTGTTTGATTGTCTTTCGCTTCAATCTTTCTTTTCCTTCAGAGGTGTAATGAATTGAATTATTAAAATTTTGATAACTTTTGCTTTTTTTTTTTTTGCCTTTTTCTGGGAAGCTATCATCATAAATAGATTATAATTGAATCTTCCTTGTATGCACTACTTCATCATCCAGGTATGACATTGCTTCAAATAGATGGAGAAAGGAATCTAGCCTGCCGCAGAAGGTTATTGCAGAACCAGCTTGTGGGCTAATTGCATTGTATGGGGAACTCTACGTCATTCCTGGCTTTTCTATTTCACAGTCGGGAGGTGTCAGAAACCCAAGATGGGGCTTTTCTCTTTCAGATTCAAGAGGTGTAAGAAAACCAAGGCGTGAGCGGACATCTTTAATTCTTCAAGTATACAATCCAAAGAAACAAAAATGGAGGGTGGTGTTGACAAAGCCACCTTTGATAAACCCTTTGAGCTTTCCCTTTGCTGCCATTTGTTCTATTAGACTGTAAATAAGCCATTTTATTGTATGATCTGCTTGTCAAAAAATTATTTTACCACATCTTTGTGGCCTTAATATTATCTTACTTGCATGTATATAATGCTCAGCTCTGGCCTTAGGCTTTAGCTTGACTTGGGAGTAAGAATTATCAGATGGATATAGCCAGTGGAAGGATCTAATTTCAAGTGCAAGCTGGAGCTTGGAGGAAAATGTATAGTGTTATAAACCTATTCTTGATTGAAATCAAATTTATTTTTTAGATATGACATAATTGGTAGACATTTTAATTATTTTATAATGCCTTGAATGATAAATATTCTGCTGCATCATTTACTTGCATGAACAAGTGGGTAAGTGAAAAACTCTGCAGAATCTATTTCATGTGTTGCCTCTTCTATATTCCTAAGCATAGACCAGGGTACACAAGGCCCTGAATATTTTGAAAATGTACGCCCCTTGAACTATCACAAATAACTGGACCAACTTTTTTATTCTTAAATGAATCATAGTATTTTGAAGTTAATCTGTCTCACCTATTTATAGAAAGAGATTCTGAACTGTTTAGCTTTTATATATCCCAAAACTTTCTGTTTTCTGTTTTTTGAGTTTAGAGAGCAGTATTTTGAGCTTTTGTGGCCCTTTTGCACATTTCTTTAATCATCTGGCATTTTGTTGCATGTTATACCATTTCCTGTAAATCTGGATTGGAGGATTAAATCCAGACACTTGCATTAAATTGAACCATGCTTGCAGGCAACTCTTGGCAATATAAATGATAGAGGTGTGTGTAAATCATTCTTGTGATCAAGTCAGTCATAAAACTCCCATACTTACAGTGGTGAGTGAAGGGTCAACATATGTGTACTTTGAGTGCAAGTGTGAGATTCAGATGCCTTAAGAAATTGAAATAAACATCTCAGTTGCAGATCAAAGAACTCAGACTGAATAGAGTGTCTTTTTCCAGTTTGCTCCCCAAGCTTGAGTTTGGTTTATTGGTGGTCTATATGCATGGACTTAGTTAAAATCTCTAACCACAATAGTCATTTCATACTTTGACATAAGGTCTTCCTTTAAAGATGGAACAAACTTTGGTACTTCTTTCTTATTCTTGTTAATGCTGCAAAGGTTCTAATTCAAAATTCATGAGAGCTCTGGAGAGGAGGCCTCATGGAATTAAGTCTTTATGCTATCATGTTCTGATTATCTTAACGTTTTCTTTTGTTTGTTTATAATGCATGCGGGCCGTGGCATTCTTTATTGTTTGCATAGACAATGCAAATTGCTTATGTATATCCCTAAGCAAATGCACACTGCAAAGAGGCATCTGAACTTGAAAACCCAATTTATATTTTTTTGTCAATCTTTCTCAATTAATAATAAAGTGTCCAAAGGGTTGAGCTTAGTTGGTTTGAACATTGAGATCTCATTGTGGAGACCCAAGTTCAAATCCCAAAGGGACATCTAATGTGGAATTGTAAGTTGTGACTCTTGGTCTTCCATAGTTGGTTTCCAGTGTGGAGGTGGTTTCTAGTGCAGTTGCTCAAAAGGAGCTAAAATTAGTGTCATGGTTGTGTTTGCAAGAGTTTGTATTGGTCTCATGTTGATGCTCTTACAAGCAGAATATTTATAAACGATTAGCAATGTAAAAAATAAATAAATAATAAAGTCATGCAGATAAGGATCTATGAAGAGAAAATTATTTGATATTTGTAATTATATATCAATAAGTAAATGAATTGATAATTACAATTACTTTATAGTATCGTATTAGATATTAAAGGATTACATGTCATTACATGATCGGTTCATGTATACCTTAATGACTGAATACACATTGCAAATAGGCTTCGAAATCTGATAACCTGATTTACATTCTTCTGCAAATCTTTCTCAATTAATAATAAAGTGTCCAAGGGGTTGAGTTTAGTTTAAACATTGAGATCTCATTGTGCAGACCCAAGTTTAAATCCCAAAGTTGGTGTCCAAGTTCTAATGTGGAATTCTAAGTTGTTCTTGGTCTTCCATAGTTGGCTTCTAGTGTGGAGGTGGTTCTAGTGTAGTTGCTTGAAAGGAGCTAAAATTAGTCTCATGGTTGTGCTTACAAGAGTTTGTATTGGTCTCATGTTGATGCTCTTACAAGCAGAACATTTATATTTATAAACGATTAGCAATATAATAAATAAGTAAATAATAATGTCATACAGATAGGATCTATGAAGAGAAAATTATTTGATACTTATAATTATATATCAATAAGTAAATGAATATATAGTTACAATTACTTTATAACATCATATTAGATATTAAAGGATTACATGCCATTACATCATTGATTCGTGTATACCGAATGACTGAATGCATATTGAAAATAGGCTTCGAAATCTGATAACCTGATTTACATTCTTTTGCAAATCTTTTTCATTTAAGAATATAGTTGTAAAGATATGATACCTATAAAGAGAATAATATTTAATATTGATAATTATATATCAATAAACAAATGAATAGATGATTACAATACAGAACGATTGCATGTCAAGAGGCACTCCCATAGATCAATAATTTAAAAAATAAAATGTCAATAAGTCGTCCATATGACTTGAAACACTTTGCCCTCATATAGAGAGAAGGATACATATCAAAAGATGATTGATTTCTATTCTACTTCTCTTAGTACATACCTTTTTTTCTCCGCAACCGCTTTGATGTACGTTTGGCCATGAATGCCAATGCCCTTCTTGAATCATTTGATTAAACTGGACAAGAAAGCTAGGAGTATTATTTGTTTATATGCCTTTCAAATATTGTTTTGATGAATGTATCAAAAGAACAAACTATACATTTGCTATGGAAAAAGTTTGATGAAAAGAAAGCTGTATTCATTGAAAATGAAGGAATGAGACTCTGTGAATGATCAACGTAATGTTTTGAATCTTAATTCTGAGTCAACAAGTTTCAACAGAAAGTCAAATACTTGAATGTCTGCAGATTGAGGAAGGCGTAATAAGGAGATTGTATTTAACTTCAATTGGTGTAAAGTAAGAAGATTCATGAGATAACCTGATTGCAACAAATTAGTGGAAACACTTAACCTAAGCTCTAGGAAATTGTAGGAGCTTTGCTCAGTGAAGAGATCAAGAGAAAATTTATGGATGATTCCTCTAAAGATGCCTTGCTTGTCAGTAGTCAGTCAAACAGAAAAATAGATGCTTGAATACTTGCAGATAGAGGAAGATGTAATAAGAAGATAATTGATTGTATTTGGATTCTGAATTTTTATAGATTAATACATTGTTGACTCTCTTTTGGTATTACGTTTTGTCTCGAAAGGGTTTCCCAAGTTATATGCTGTGTTCTTTGTGGACCATGGTGTTAATATATTTTAAGATTTTCTTTCAAATTTTCAATTGTTTTCTGAGTGATTCCTAACAATGAAT
>VDFB02098725.1:34956-58482 GCA_007258455.2 Sequoia sempervirens
TGAATAAATTGTTTCTAAAAAGAAGGTTGTATTTATTGAAGATGAAGCGTTTCTAAAAAGAAGGTTGTATTTATTGAAGATGAAGCGGACTTTGTGAATGATAACCTCAATGTTGTTAATCAAATTTTGAGTCAACTAGTTTCAATTGGTGCACCATTTTACTTTGTTCTTCACCCAATTCATGGAATAATTTGATTATAACAATTAATATAAATACTTCATCATCTATGCTTGAGGGAATTGTAGGAACTCTACTAAGATACCTTGTTTGTAATGGGTTGGTCAAAAGATAGAGGAGGTAAATAGATGACTAGGGATGAAGGTAAATCCAAGTGAAAGGATATACCTAAAACCCTTGGGAAGTATAAAGTAAAATGTTGGAATTGTGGCAAAGAAGGCCACATAAATGAATGCGACTCAAAAAAATAGAAAGATTAATTGATTTCTTTGATGAATCCTTAGACAATCATGAAGTTAAAGATTAATTGTTTAATGATGATCCTTGACTAATTGACTTAGGCGCCTTATTTCACATGACTTTTCATAAGAAGTGGTATTTGGAATAGAAAAATTGAGATGAAAGAGAAGTTTTCTTTTGTAACATTGGTGTGCATGTCACCTTTTTTAAGAATGGTTGCAAGTTAGGAAGAGGAAACTTGTTCCCTAAGGGGATTTGACATGGAACTCTCTTTAAGCTAAAATACCTACTATTTATAATTTAGTCAATGCGATTGAACCTATTGAATCATGTATATTGTGGCACCATAAATTGGGTCACATTGGTGAATAATGTGTAAAACTTTGTTTAATAAAAATATGGTGATTGGTCTTTGGATTATTTTGTGGATTTTGAGTTTTGTGAATATTATGTGTTTGGTAAACATAATAGGTTTAAGTTTTCTTTGGTAGTATTAGAGCAAGTTAGATTTTAGAATTGATTCATAGTGATGTGTATGGTCTTGGTCTTGTGGATGTTCCCTCTATTGGTAAATCATGGCACCATGTTTTCTTTATTGATGATTATTCTAAACAAATTCAAATTTATCCTTTTAAACTTAAGTTTGAGGTTTTCTACAATTTGAGGAGTTTAAGGAACATGTAGAAAATAGATAGATAAGAAAATGGATGTTTTGAGGCCAAATAATGGAGCAGAGTATTCCTCTAAAGAATTTGATTCTTTTGTTGTAAATACCCTATGTCGGGTCTCAAAGTTGCAGCTTCATTATCTTAGACTTGCCATTCAATACTTAAGTAAGAGAACAAGACTACATAAGAAAAGAGGCAACATTCATCATTAGATAATGGACAATGTTGGATCAACTGATAAGGTGAGTAAAAACTTCTTTACACTCTATTGAACCTAAAAGGGTAGTCCTTAGAGGTCATAGAACAAATAATTAAAGACAAGTACAAAAAGGCCCTTACAACTATACCTAGAGTGATAGTGGACCAACCCTACACTAATTGTATGCACAAGGCCTTACAAATCTCTTATATAGTAGATGGAAGGATATATTGGATATGCACCAAGGAGATAGAATGAGTTGCATAATCTAAGATGAGCCCCCTTAACATTTCATATTGCATAAACAATTGAAAGCCACACATGTATAACCTTCCATGTGTTCATCAAATATTGGCTCTTTTATGATTCAACATAAGTTATTACAATGGATTATAGATGTGGGAATAAATCCTATATGCATAACCCTCTTAATGTATAATTCAAGTGTGAGCTTGCTTAAGATTTGACAAGAGATAAAGCTGATTTATGCACATAGGTAGGGTAGAGACTAACATTACAATTGAGATGAAATATGTGTCTCAAGTGGTGGTGGATGAAAAAACTATAACAAGTTGGCGCCTTTGATCATTTGGGTAGTTGAATCAAGTTTCATATCTCATAGAAAATCATGTGTACAAGATAAAATATGGAAAATAGAAGTGCATTCATGAACCATAAACTAGGTTTTATGATTAAACAAAAATATTTCTTTATGTAGGCAAGTACATACATGACAATCTACTTCAAGAATCCATAATTGAAGAGAGTTAAACTATATATTGCATTAGAAAGATTATAATTAAATACACTTTGATGTTGTTTTACAAGTACTTACATGGACCATCTAGCTATTACAATATTAGACCAACAAGTGTGGCTTAAAAAATAAGTAGCATATTTATCCTTTGAATAAACCCATACAATCATGTTGAAACTTGTGCCATAAAGAGGTCCCTACATTCAACACCTTCCCTTGAGTTTCAACACCATGTTGACATGAGAAGATTGAACTTGAGCAACAAGGATTGATGCCTTAGAATCACCTTGACCAATGGGGTACATCTTTGGAGGAGGGTTACACCAAATACTAATCAACCCCAAATACATATTTTAGCATGCTTATATAGCAATATAATTCAGAATTCAACATCATAAGAATGATACAAAAGTGTTAATTCAAACTACATTAGTTGCGGACACACTTGTCATAGTCAACACACTATTACAAATAAAGAGAGCACTTGTACAAGAAGAAAATTCACACTAGATTTGCAACCACCGCATAGGAACATAAAAATATCTTCACATTAGTCCAAGCAACCACTTTAGTTTGAATTCACAATCTTGTAATAGCATGGAACACCCTTGTACATTGTATAAATACCACCTTGAGCCACATCCAACCTATACCCTATAATAAATATAACCATCTAAAAGGTCACTTGTTTAGCTTAAAATCCTCAACTTTTACTCTAGACATGACTTTGATCACCTTGGCAATTCATTCTCAACGCCTATAATAAATATAACAACCATCCCAAAGGTCACTATTTTAGCTTGAAATCCTCAACTTTTACTCTACACATGACTTTGATCACCTCCACAATTCAATCTCAACCACTGGTGACAAACCTAACCATTCATGAATCACAAAATCTACCCAACATCTACATGTTGTAAACATGTTGCCTTGGTCATCTTCAATCCTAACACAAATATGCCTTGTCTTAGCCTATTTATACAAGAGAACTCACCCCAAAAGGAAATAAAACCTTTGTTTTACTAAAAAAATATGGGCCCAAAGACTAGGATGAAAAACAATGGGTAAAACCATAATGATTGGGCATCAATATGTCACCATTGACACCAAAAATTCACTTGGTAAACAAACCAAACACTTGCATGATAAAAATATTCACACTTGCCAATCGAAACATATCCCTATGTCTAGACAAGAATGAAGGAAATTTCAAAATAATGCATGGATATTGCCACATTTGAACGAGGGGCCCATGTAGCATAAGGGCAACCCATAACACACATTTTGAATTTTGGAAAAGCCTTGGTCCACATAGGCTTTGCACTCTCTTCATATGATGTGGGTCCCCACATGTTTTAATGCTTATTATAAAAATAATATGGATAGATCTAAAAGTATGTTGAGTAGTGCTAATTTAGAACAATTTTTTTATGTTGAAGTTGCTAATTTTGCTTATAATAATAAAGATGTCTCCTACTTTTGCTCTTGTGGGTAAAACACAATATAAAATATGAATAGGTAAAAATCATCCATTTTACATCTTAAGATATTTTGTTGTAGAACATTTGTTCATGCACCCAAGACAAAATGATCTTAGTTAGATTCTAAAGCTAATAAATGCATTTTTATTGAGTATGGTGAAAATGTAAAAGGTATGAGTTTTGGAATCCTAAAATGAAAATTGTGAATTCAAGGATGATTTTTCAAGGAACTTAAGAGTTTTCTCCAAGGAAGAATAGTTGAAGGAATAAAAGTGCAAAAAATTATACTTTGAAAACAAACTACAGTAAAATATGCATTCACACTTGAACAAAACCATGTACATAAAAATACAAGTGAGAATAAAGATGAAGAATGCCGAGGAGGAATATTAGAGTTGAGTTTAGAAGAAAATAAAAAAAATACTAAAGAGGCTCATACTCCACTTATGAGGAGGTCCATTAGACACCAAAAACAAATAGATAATTATAGTCCACCTAATTTGTGTATTTGCTTTATCTTGTACTAATGATGAACTTAAATTCATGAAGGAAGTTCTCTTTTCTAAAGAAAACAAGTCTTGGAAAATTGCCATGATGGAGGAGGTGTTGGTCTTGGACAAGTGTAAGATTTGAGATCTAGTTGATCTTCTTGAAGGAAGAAAACCTATTGGTTGAAATAAATGTAATTTTTTATGGAGAAAATGGTACATTGGAGAGATACAAAGCAAGATTGATGGAAAAAGAATATTTCAAGATTGAGGGAATAAATTTTAGTGAGATTCTCTTTTGTAGTCAAATTAAGCTCAATTAGATTTATGTTTTTGATATTGATAAAAGTGGGATTGAAAGAGCTCGATTCCTTGTACAATAAAACAACAAAACCATAAAATAAAATAAGTTCCATGGGATATGGGACAAACCAAGCAACCCTTCAAGATGAGACAAAGAGAGATACAACTACGATCAAGCTGCCACACATAACATCAGAAAAAAAGAAAGTCTCGAGCCATGGGGCCCAACTTATATAATGCTAGTCCCAACTTTATTTAGTCTCACACTCTTTACTCTATTATGAGATTGGGAGAGATTTAGAAAGGCCTTTCTTTTTCCTTTGTACACTAGTCCGTGAAAGTGCATAGAAAGAACCATGGAATGATGATGCAAAGTAGAAAACTATCGAATGGCCACCACATGAGTAGGTTGACATAAAATTAAGGCTAAAGGCATAACAAGTTGAGTGATTGGAGCAAGCAGTGTTCGAGGCTCTCTAATAGGTGGAGTAGTAGGGGCCAAAAAATCTAGAGGTGCACCATGCATAAAGGAACCAACAACTTGAGAATAATCATCATCCTGAAAAGAGCCATCAATTAGAGAGTCGAAGGCATAAATAGTCAAGTGATCTTCATGAGCATTCTTCCACCACATCAACACACCCATGTGTCAATAGAGAGGACGATCAATTTCTAGGTGGTTGATTGTAAAGCATCATTTGTATTTGAAGGGGAGAGCCCCATAGTCTAGTAATTGATTCTAGTGTTTGTACCCCACCATCAAAACATCTCCATGAATAGGTTGGGAGATATCAATGTCCACTAGAATACGAGAAAAAGTAGAGTGGCCCATGTAGAAGTGGTAGATTCAACCTTCAAGAAGCATCCAATAGAGTTTCCTATGTCCTTATAGAAAGAATCTTCCCAAAACTAGAGAGGGAGATTTAGAAGGTGAACCTACATATGTTTGACATTAAGAGGTTCAAAAATGGGTTTGAAGGAGGCAAACAAAGGCTTGACTGAGAGAGAGTTCTCAACTGACAACCAAAATCCATCATTAAGTACCAAATCTATGTCCATTGAAGAGTCAAGAGATATAATGAAGAAACCATTGAAATAAGGGAAGAGCTCAATCTTGCCCTTGATGAGAGGCTTCCATGAATCAAAAACCCAAGTGTGTAAATCTTGAAGGGAAGGCCAAAAATTGTTAAATATGAAAACCAAGTTGCCACATAGGTAAAAATCCTCATTCTCTAGCATATCCTATCCACACCACCATCGGGGAAGATAATGCATAAAGGAGAGGCCAAATTTTTTCACATGGAGGGCGAAAATGGAACCCTTTACCAAAAATATTTGTGTACGATTGTCAACCCTACCCTAATGGAATAGACTTGGCACTTGCATTGAATCAAAAACATGGAGAAACACCATTATTTGTTTTAGGGAGAGAAACACTAGTGGCCTACACTCTCGTATCAGGTACATGCAATGAGGAACGAACAACAATATTTGAAGTCCCATCACTAGTGACAGAGGATGCAAGCGAACGAGGAGTCTTTGAGTGACGAGTAGGAGAGGTGAGAGGAAGCATGTGATGAGTAGATGAAGTGGAAACTAGTCGCCTGTTGTAGGTAAAACCAAAGATAACTAGTCCACAAGAAATCGTTGCCCCAAAACGAGCACATTATGACAATAAAATGAACCTTGCAATGACATTTTTATGAACATGAGATGTGGAGAGAGTTTCAAATGGAAAAATGAGCCTTGTGATGGCATCCACGCGAACATGAAGAGGCATAGAGGGAGCTAGAGAGGACATTTCAATTTTTTTTAATTAGATTTATGTTCATTATTGTTGCTTTTGATATTGAAATAGAACACATGTCAAAACTACATTCTTGCATGGATATATGTGAAACACAATTTTTTGAGACTTAAGGGAAAAATAAAATTTAATTTGTAAATTAAAAAGAATTTTGTATGGTTTAAAATAATCATCTTATATGTTGTATCAAAAATTTGATGTCTATGTTTTGGAACTAAGGTATATTAGAAATAATTTGATCATTGTGTTTATTACAAATAGAAAGATGGTCGTATTTTAATCATTGTTTTATATGTTGATGATATGCTATTCAATGGAAACAATAAGAGAATGATTACACATGTGAAAGTTTATCTTTTTAATGAACTTGAAATGAAAAATAAGGGATGTGAATTACATTATGGGAATGAAAATCAATAAATTACATTATGGGTATGGAAATCAATAAATTACATTATGGGTACGAAAATCAATACAGATAGGGATAGCAAAAAGTTATGGTTAATTTAGAGGAAACACATAGAAACTATTTTTTATAGTTTAAGTAGAAACTATTTTTTATAGTTTAAGTGTGCAAAATAATAAACCTGTAAACATCCCTTTGCTTGTAGGTACTAAGTTGTCTTTGGAACAATGTCCTAAAATTTATTAGGGCTTTGAAGACACATGCACAATGTTATTTATGCCAATGTTGTATGAAGGTTGATGTTTCCAAAACAAGGGGAGTTCTTAAGTAGATTTATGTCAAACCTTGGTAGTGAACATTAGACCTATGTGAAAATTATTTGTAGGTATTTGTGTGGAACTTTTGATTATTATATTTGTTAACATGGAACTACTAATATTGACCAGTTGTTGGATATATAGGTCTTTGTGGATTTAGATTAGATTGGACTTTTGGGCTATAGAAGATCTATATGTGATTGTGTTTTTACTCTATGTGGAGGTGTGATAAGTTGGATAAGCAAGAGACAACCTATAATTTCGTTGTACACTAGTGAGGTAGAATATATAATTATAACAATTTTTTGCAAAGAAGTTGTGTGGTTACAAAGGATGTGTTCAGGTTTTATTTTTGGAAGCAAGATATTAAATATTCACTGTGACTTGATCAAAGTGCAATTTGTTTGCAAAAAAATTAATGACTATGCTTATACTAAATATATTGATGTTTGATATCATTTTGTTTGAAGATGGTAGATGATAAAAAAATCAAATGGAGAAGATTGATAGTATTAAATGTAGCCAACTGTCTTCCAAAATCAATGATAACTATTTGTTTTGTTGGTGCAAGGATACAATAAGTTAAAATCTTCCTTGTACTTACTTTTTTTTAGTTTATCTTCAACTCTGTTGTAAATATCAATTGAGAGAGTGTTGAGTTTTTTTGTGATATTCATTTGTAGAGGGTTTGTAGTTTGTAAGTGTTATGTAATAGGTTTTAGTTTCTATAAGAGAAGTTTGTAGTTTCTATACAACCTCTAGTTGCTATACAATAATATCTTGTTGTGTTGCTACACAATATTTAGTTGACACATAAGTAAATGTTAAAGGTATTCAAAAGAATTTTGTGCACAAGTAAATGTTGACATGTGGACATATCATATGATTTGTCAACTATCACTTACTACCATGCAATTCTTATGGGAATTTCATTCTTGGTTAATGATAGTGCTAGTTATATCGATGACTAATACCATATGGGAAAATTTTACACCTTCCACTTGAAGGGTAGTGGCAAGAGTAAATGTTTTTGATTAGAGGTAAAAACGGGGTTTGAAGGGGCCCGAAACCCTTTACAAAAAAGATCAATTGAAACTAAAGATAACTACATAAAGCATATAGCGGCCCAAACACAACACACCATAAATGCGACAAAAACCAAAAATGAGGGACAAAAGTAGCAACACTACATATTCTTCAAGAAATCAACAGCCTCCATGTTGCTCACCACAACCTTCTAACGTCATCCATGACTTCAGACAAATCTTTAACAGGAGTCCCAGCCTGAACCTTGGTCTTGTTTCTTGTTCTAGCCCCAGGCCCACCCAAATTCGCCTCACTAATCAAAACATTATGCTTATCACTACCCTTATCAACAAAAACCTCTTCCTCCATAAGCCTACCACCAACACCAATCTCCTCACCAGGAGCAATCTCCTTGCGTTTCTTGGCACTATCAAAAGGAGAGGAAATGCCAATAAACTCAAACTTAACCGCAAATTTAGTCCCCTCCCCACCCTTCTCCAAATTAGCACAAATCCTCTCCATTTGGTCCTCAAGGGTCAGAATTCTTTCCTCAAGAGTCTACTTCATCTTTAACGTTTCACCCACCACAATTTTCAAAGAATCAAACAGTTCATCAGTCTGATTCTGAATTGAAGACTCACTAGCTGTACTCATCGCACCCCAAACTTTAACATTGGTCATGTTAAGTTCATGGAACACCCATTTAAACAATTTGAAAAAACAATGGAACCCTCTCTAGCCATTCGCAGAACATCAAAAATGTCTTCACAATAAAAGTTAAAAACACCCTTACCCACAACATCATCCTCCTGAGAGGAGCTTACCTTGTCCTGAATAGCAAAGACATCCTTACCCTTACCAACAACAACCGACATTTTTTATTTTTCAAATACATTCTGCAATCTCCTCAGCAACAGACTTCCTTCTCTTTTGCGAGTCCAAATCCACAACTGGGGAATCCATAGCGCCCTGCCCACCAACCATCTTAAGGGGAGAATCAACTTGCGTCTCAAGCAATTGTTTCACAGACCTAACAACCAGTTTCTTATTACTTCCCACCTCCAGATCCTTCTTATGCTTTGTCCCCAAAATAGGGGGTGATGAAGACACCTCACCAACCATTTCAATCTTATCCTTTAGGCATCTACTCAACTTTTCAACATCACTATCCTCACTGCAGGTCTCATAACCCTTATTAGGGCTTGACATCCCTTTCTTAGACTTACCCACTTCAAGGGGTTGTGAAACCATCTCCATGGAAGCAAGAGAATCCAGGACATAGTCCACGTCCTCCTCAGACCCCGACTCCTCTTCCAAGACAAGTTTTCTCTTTTCCCCTTTCTTCCTAATTGACTCCTTTTCAGAAACTGTTTCATACTCCATAGTCGACTTCTGTTGCTTACCCTTAGGAGTAGCAATCGGTTTAGACACCTCAAAAGCTTTAGCATAGTCAAAGATTAAAATAATGAGCCCCACATACAATACCATATTTTTGGGGTTCCTTTTGTGGTCCTGAAGACTAGAATCCAGTGATGCCAAGAGATAATAATGAAAAAAAATTCTCTTTCTATGGTGGAAATGATTAAGCATAACAAAATGGTAAGAATTTACCGTAGAGAAATTACCTTCAAGGGTAATATACCTCGTGAGTTCCTCAGCCACATCCCCCCATAGCACCTTGAGTGAGCTTTGCTAGTACCCACCACTCTTCGCCATCTTCAAGTCTTGAGCTTCATTCCCTTTGAAAAATATTTTGCATGGATGCCTGCGATTCCTTCTTGTCTCTAAAAATTTCTTGCCATTTGTAGAAAACCTAGTGATATTGGCTATAAAATCCTCATTAACATCAAATTCCATTCCTCCCAATTTCAAAACCCTGTTGTTCCATGCTTTAGCAAACAAAGCCGTCATTTGCGGGTTGTTTCCATGCAACCTTTCCAGATACGAAGTGAACCCACCTTTCTATAAAACATGCCACACCCCCTGCTTTTTCTTAACATCATAGGAGAAAGGCTCCGCACGATTCCTATCACCTCCCATGGCATTAGAATTTGCAAAGTCGAGAAGCTTGAGAACCTTGAAACCAATGAGGAGAAACCTCAAGAAGGAGATGCAAAGAATGACCACAATCTGTGTGACAATGGAATTATGGTAGGGGAAAATAATGAGCCTAGAGTTCCATTCCATGCGGATATAAACCAGGGTACAATCATCTCGATCCATATCTAGCTTACAATCACTCCACATAATAACCTGCCATGTGAAAATAGTCATGCATGCCCCAAGCCTTAAAAAATTATCAACTAAGTTATCAATTTTGGAAATCATGATTAATACAAGCAATTTCCTCCATAGGGAGGGGGTCATTCACACCCCATTCCCTAATACCCCTAACACCAAGATTAGAGAAAACATCAGCTAATCCATTTCCTTCTCTCAAAATATGAGAAATATAATACTCATCGAAGGATTTAAGAATATCAATAGAATCCATAATCAAATATTCAATAGTCCATGAAGGGGCAACACAATTCTTTAGATTATTAATAATATTGAGAGAATCCCCCTCAAGCCACATTTTCTTGTAACCTTTCACTTGTGCTAACTTTAAGCCATGATAGGTTACAGCCGCTTCTACATAGTGGTTTGTCCGAGTTCCCAAAGGGAGCGCCATAGTGGAAACGAACCTACCATTAGAATTTCTTATCACTCCCCCACAACCTACAGGTCTCGGATTCCCTTTAGCAACTCCATCAAAGTTAACCTTCACCCAATCATCCAGAGGAGCTTTCCAAACAACATCATCTCTAGAGGCTTTCCCTTTAGTTAAAGGGAAGGAAATATCACAAGGAAGCTTCCAATTTTGTGCTATAGAAATGTCATGAGGACTGAACTTAACCTTTGGACCATTGTGAAAATAAATCCCGGAGACAAATTTTCTTTGATAGCAACACAAATTTTATAGGCCATAGAGATAGCAGGAAGGGCTGCAGTCTTGAAAATCTTGTTATTGTGCTCAAGCAAAATACCCCAAGAAATATGAGGAAGAGAAAGAGACCACATAAAAAGTAGAGTAGGATTGGATGAAGGTCCAACCCATTGAGACCATAGTTCTCCAATCAAAGTAGGGAACACCCAACTAAGATTCCAAAGAGAGCACATGGGCCCACACATCTCTAACAAATCTGCAACCAATCAGCAGATGAAAAGTATTTTCAGCATCCTCTTCACAAAGAAAGCACCTGTTAGGCATCACAAAACCTCTCTTGACCAAATTATCAGTAGTTAAGACTTTATTCTGGCAGAAAAGGCAGAAGAAAATATTAACCTTGGGAATCAATCTAGAGGCCCAAAAAGGAATAGGACCAACGAAGGAATCATTAAGATGAAAAGCCGATGAAACATATAATTTACCATTAGAAGAAGGCTTCCAAACAATCTTATCAATAGTAGCATGAGAAAGAATATGAACCAAGGACAAGGCATTAAAGAGATCCTCTAGCTCCGGGTCCTCCTCGTGCAGCCTTTTCCAACAACCACCATCAATATAATTAGCAAAAAATCTACCAAACCTCTGCACACAAATTTCCATGAAAGGTTGAGCCCAAGGCTCATCTTTAAGAGGCCTATTACAAATCCAGCTATCTTCCAAAAACAAAATTTTCTTGCCATTTCCCAACTACCAAAAAAGACCCTTGGAGACAAGCCTATGGGCCTTAACCATACAATTCCAAAGTGCAGACCCAGATGGGGGAGAGAAGTCAGGAGAGAAAAAATACCTTATACCATCAGATCCACGAAAATATTTGCTCAAAGCAATTTTAGCCCATTCACTCTTTTACAACATAAGGTTCCACAATTGTTTACCAAGGAGGGAAACATTAAACTCTCTGATTTTATGGATTCCAAGACCTCCAACCTTTTTGGGTTTACAAATATCATCCCAAGCAACCAAATGGATTCTTCTCTTGTCCTCAACCTGAGAGCAGAGGAAATTTTTCTGAATTCCCTCCAATTTATCCATAAATTTCCTTGGCATATAAAATAAACTGAGAGCATAAACAAGAAGATTATGAAAAGTAGACTTAATCAGCTGCACTTTCCTAGCTTGGCTTAGCAGCACACACTTCCAACCAGCCAATTTAGAATTGAACTTATCAATCAACCCCCTCCAAAAGGATTAAGGAACATTGGAGCACAAGGGAAGACCCAAATAAGACACAAGAAGTTCACCAATCTGGCACTGCAGGATTCTAGCAATTTTAATTTTCCTGTGGACCAGAGTGTTTAGAAAGAAGAGGGTGCTATCATAATAGTGGTTTACAATTCCTGAGAGGAATGAATTTTAGCTGAAATCACATATTTTTAGAAAATATAATGATTTAAGCCTTAAAAAGTTCCATTTTAAGGATTCCAATTGAAGAGGGTTTGATCAAATCACCTTAGATCAAACCCCCTTGGATAGAACCTCGCTAGTTTTAAACCATACCTATAAATGCGTCTCCTTTACACCTATCAAAATGCTAATAAAACCACTTTTGATTTAGATTTTGGGGGATCAAATGAATTCATTTAAAATTTATTTCAAATGATTATGGTATTCCTTAGAACAAGCTATCCAATGAATATAATTTTAATATGTTTTGGTTTTGTTATGTATTTGTTTTTAAGTTTTATTAAACATAGGTTTTTCATCGAAAATGAATTTCTTTGTTCTTCACATGTGGAAAAATAGAAGATTATCAAATTTTTTTTGAAAATATGAGTGCACCAGATATTGAAGTCCTTGATCCAACAAAAAAAATAAAATAAAATTTTGACATATACAAAAAAAGTTACGTTATACGGTCAGCTATGTCTGAATTGTAATTCGTTTGACTTTGAAACTTGATTAAGGAAAAAATATTCAATAAAACTATCTAACCAAGTGGAAGCACTAGATATCAAAGTTACAAATCTAAATTTGAAAGAATTATAATTTTATCCTTCATGGAAAAAAGTTATCGTTATACGGTGTGCCACTTTTAAAAATGTTGTTTTGAAAAAAATCTATTTTGTGGGAGATGGAAAAGAAGTGCAATTTGATTCCAAAAATTTTGAAAAAAATATTTTTAGAATCTACAGACAAAATTTGATGAGACTCTAGTTTGCACCATCTTCAAATTCCTCACAGTTTAGCCGCTATAGATGCCCGAATGTGAAGATTTAGTTAAAAATAATAATTTCAGTGTCCAGTTTGGCCAAAAATTGTAAACCACTATTATGGGATCACCCAATGATAACAATCTTGGATAAGCTAAGCTTCTGCCCCAAAGTAGCCTCATATCTCTGTAAAATAAGTTTAATAGCTTTGGCCTCCTTAATAGACGACTCCCCGAGCATAAGAGAATCATCAACAAACTGTTGATGGGAACAAATAAGATTACTAGAGGAGGGAGCCAATCTAGACATTAAACCAGAGTTAATAAGTCTCTGGATGAGATGACCCAAAGATTCCACCATGATAATAAACAAAAAAGAGATATAGGATCTCCTTGACTTAGACCCCTGGAGCATTCAAAAAGAGGATAGGGAGATCCATTGACAAGAACCGTGAATCAAGGGGTGGAAATAAACTGGAGAACAAGAGCCACCATTTTCTCCCCAAAACCAAAAGAAACCAGAATCTTAGAAAGAAAGCCCCAATCAACTCTATCATAAGCTTTAAGAAAATCAAGCTTCAGAATAAACCCAACATGCCACAAAATTTTCCTACCAGCCACAAAACCATTTTGCTGAGGAGAGATGATAAGAGGTAGAACCCTTTGCAATCTAATCGCCAACACCTTAGAGAAGATCTTATAAATCGAGTTGCAGAAACTGATAGGACAAAATTCATCAAAGGGAGCAACACCCAGTTTCTTAGGCACAAGGACAATAAAAGAGGAATTCAATTCCTTCAAAAGATTACCATCCCAAAAGAATTCCTTAATACCAACCATGACATCCTTGACTATAATTTCCCAAAAGGACTGAAAAAAGAACATAGGGAAGCCGTCCGGTCCCGACGCCTTATTACCTTCAAAAGAGAAAACAAAACTTCTAATCTCCCCCACTGTGGGAATACACACCAATTGCTTATTAATATTGTAGAACCCCAATCCTATACCTGCACAAACATAGCAAACAAACACAATAGTAGATCAAATGCAAGTGAGAATCAAAATTCCCCATGAAATTCATTTGCAAAACTTAAATAGGAAAGAAAATGAAGAAAATAAACCAAGAAAACAATGAAATCCTATTTTAAGATGCAAACTCTCAATCCCATGGGGGAATTGGTGCCAATTTGATGTGGAAATTGGCCCTTTCCCAACTCCTATTCAAGCTTGTGATGGTTTGATGAAGGTTGATCCACTTGATGATTAATTCAATTGAGCTCCATGAAGAAATATGCAATAACCTAGCTATAAACTTGATAAAATGGATAAAAATGGATATGCTTGAGGATGAAATTGAGTATAGTAGACTTGCTCAAATTGTGGATGCCAAAATACAAAGGAAAACCTTCTATTTATAGAAAGACAAGATGGAGGAATGATCAAAATGAAGCAATGTGGGATCATTCAACATCCAATGGGCAAGTGCCACTTGTCAAGATGTGAATGGAGGAAGCTTGAGCATATTTTGATGAATGTGCACAATAAATGGAATTAGGTGGAATTTGAAAATGATGAAATCACATGTTGGAGGGAGAAAAGAATGACTTAAATGCCACTTGGCTCAATGCACAAGGACATGTAAGAGGGAATGAATGTCTTGTTGGAAGGACAAATCCACTTGGATGGATTTTCAAACTTGGAGGAATATTCCCCTAAAGATGCCAAGTTGAGAGAAAATAGTGATTTAATAAATTAATAGAATGCATTTTCATGTGCAAGTGGCAATAGCTAGAAGACTTGGATGATTGGGATTAAATTAATCAGGATTTGATTAATTTAATGAGGGATTAGATGATGTGACTATTTGATTTAGATTTTTGGGTTGATTTAAATCAAAGTTGAGAAGAATGTGATTTAGATCTAATTAAATAAAGATTTGATTTATTTAATCAGAGAGGATGATGTTAGATTAAATTAAACAAGGTTTAATTTATTTAATTTAATGAGATGACTTTAGAGATTTAATCAAATAAAATGAATTATTTAATTAAATAGAGATAAGAAGATTAATTAAATAACATTGATTTATTTAATTAATGGGAGAGAATGACTTAATAAAATAAATGATGATTTATTTAATTAAGGGATGAAGGGTGATGATTAGCTAAGAAAATGATTTAGGACGAAACAATGTTAGTAACCAGGATCAAGTGTGATTGGATCAGTTTGGTATATTTTATGTGTCTACATTTTTCCCCTCTTTGAAGTAAAGTACTCGTTGCGTTGGTTCAAAGAATAAACTGTCTCGATCAAAATTCAAAAAAATTCTGATTTTCAAAATTGCCCCACTTCTGCCCCGGTGAGTGAAGACATGCCGATATACTTCCCCCTCGAGAGATAAGACGAAAATTTGGATTTTTGGGCGATCTCGCGAAAAAAGACGAAAAGGTTCCTGAAGGGTCCAAAAGGCTTCGGGATGCCAAAAAATGTGATAAAATAGGACAAAACGATGCAAAACGACCTTCGGTTGGGAAAA
The DNA here is from genome assembly GCA_007258455.2 of Sequoia sempervirens. Taxonomy (NCBI): domain Eukaryota; kingdom Viridiplantae; phylum Streptophyta; class Pinopsida; order Cupressales; family Cupressaceae; genus Sequoia; species Sequoia sempervirens. The sequence continues at coordinate 50,507 of VDFB02098725.1, forward strand.
AACGGGATCAGGGGACCAAAACCTTAGCTGGACGACTAAACATGGTAAAAAAAACCCTAACTTTCCAATTCATTTGCACATTCAACCTTTTGAGATTCTACACCTCTGAGCTCTGACCCCTTTGAGAGATGGCACAACGACAACTTCCCTGACACATTTAAGACTGAGTACACACACACCAGAGGCTGCTCGACACTGGACCACTGGTGAGTCAACTTGACCCGACCTTGCTTTTCAATTTTCATGCGCATTTATTAGCTTAGGAATTAGGTCCTTTAGCAGCAGTCCAATATAACACCGCTTGAAAGTTTATTTTGGTGCCCCGCGTCCTCAAACTATGCCGCAGTCGCAAATAGCAATGCTGTGGCGTAGTTTGGAGTTTAGATTCAAACTCTAAACTGAACTACATATGTAAAGTGCGCCGCGACGTGCCTCTTTGGCAATCAGAGTTTTGCATTAAACTGACTCGCGCCTCAAACTGCGATGCAAACAGAGTTTGAGAGTTTAGGGCTCCTAGCGGCGCAGCTTGGAACTTTCAAACTGCACCACACCCGCAAACAACGATGCACAAGTTGTTTTGGGTACGACGAGACAAATCAGGATCATGATTTTTTGATGAATTTTTAATGCGGCGGCTTTCCTGATGTAGGAGGTGATTATCCTTCATTCACGAGAGCATAAGTCCCAAGTTCTTTTCGACATTTTGGAGGGTATTCCCAAGTGACAATAGGAGCACCTAGGGGCGATTAGACTCTGGTATATTGCTTATGCACTGCCAGTGAGGACACAACTGGGGATGATGGCAACGCTTGCAGAGAGGTGGCACAATGAGACATCCTCCTTCCACCTTCCGACAGGCGGGGCCACGGTCACACTATAGGATGTGTGGCAGATACTTAGATTGCCTATCCACGGAGAGTGCATGATATGTGATGTAGATGCCGGGAGGGAGGCCTGCTATGACGTGATGGTCCTTGATGAGATTGTCTTTTGCGAGGGCCAGAACGAGCTAGAGCATCACAGGCCTGTCATGTCACCCTTTCGCTTGGTTATAGCAGCTATCATATTAGGTCTAGTTGCACTAGACGGCGGGGCCAATATTTCAGTCCTGGGTGGGGGCTTGCTTGGGAGCAGATGGTCTGACGACGAGTATGCTTTGCGTGGGGGCTAGTACTGCTAGCCTCGTTGTATAGAGATTTACATGAGTTTGCATACATTAACGGTAGAGCCCTTGGGGCTGGGGTCACACTCCTTCACATCTGGGCTTGGGAGCACATTGCAGTGCTACGTCCAAGAGTTATTCTAGTCGATATGGAGCCAGATGATCTAGTTGTTTGGCGATATAGAGGAGGTGTTTCTTTTACACACACAGGAAAACACGAGATTCCCCACTGGAGGAGAGTCCTTGATGACATGTGAGCTTTCACATGGTGGCCATATCTTGGATGGCCCGCATGGTACAATGATGTGCATCAAATCTTTTTTCGCTCAACAGGATAGACTGATGCAGGACAGGGAGCACACTATGATAGAGAGATACCTGCCAGGTTGCGTGTAGAGACAGTTTGGGGAGCCCCATGATAGGCCCGATGATCAGTATGTGGCGATATTTGCACGTACCATGAGTTAGTCTTCTTGGGGCCGGTACATACCCGCAGCTAAGGCGGTACAAAGTTTCATGCAGCTGGTGGCCAGGCCATGGCCATACAATCAGTGTCAGGCCGATGCAGGTACTGCTCAGGCTTACAGAGATTGGTTCATACCACCTCTTAGATTTACAGTACCAAGCATACCATCTACACGACACATGGCCAGAGGTAGAGGAGCAGGTCGAGGCCAGGACCAGGGAGGCTGAGGGGGCAGAGATAGAGACAGGGACAAAGATGGGTCACTACATCAGCTAGATCAGGACATGGGCCCACAAGATTAGTAGCCCGACTAGCAGCTAGATCAGTAGAGGCAGGACTAGGACTCGAGGCGACAGGAGTAGGATCAGGGGAGGTAGGACATGCAGGCAGACCAGCCGCCACCGAGAGATCATGGACCTCCACCATTGCCTGATCAGGGGGATGCCCAAATTCAACAGCTGCAAGTACAGGTTGCAGGGCTATAGGGACAAGTTGCTGCCTTGACAGTAGAGAGGGACCAGCTGAGATAGGAGAGAGATTAGGCTGTCCAACAGAGGCAGGCTGCAGAGCTTAGGGATGCTTAGGAGATGGGCTGCTGTCAACAACTTGAGAGCATGTCCGCCTCTTCCTCCTGGAGTTCAGTGTCATTACGTGCATACAGGGAGGCAGTCAGAGAGGCTGACTACTACAAGGTCCACTATCATCAGGCCGTGCCCCGAGCGTCTCGGGTCCCAAAATTTTCACAATAGACAGGTTACAGAGCCCCTGAGGATCACAGAGAGAGATAGCTTGGTGAGGGCGAGGACAACCAACAGGGTTAGCCAATTTTTTGATCAGAGACAAGATTATTTTTTGGCCCCATGGGCTCATTTTTGATAGCCCCATGGGCCATTGTACTTTATGTATTTGATACACACTTGATCTAGATTTTGTACCATGACAATATTTTTTTTGATGATATATATGAGATGCGATGATTCAATGATGTGTCCTATTCTATTTTATGCATTATGGATGGATTTTATTTCTATATGTGATGGTCATGATTCTTATCTTATGTGATGCAATGTAATGATGTTATGTGATGCAGTGATTTATGGATGCATTTATTTTTCACTATCTTTCTCTATGCACTTTTTGATGATGTATGGATAATGGAAAATGTTATGATATGCAAATGCTTAGACTAACAAATCTATATTATGCACCTAATGGATGATAAAATATATGAGATGCAATATTTTTCTTTTCAATACTTTTCTCATGCATGATATGGAAATGCACCTATGATGCTATGATGATGATATGATATGGTGATGTATATGATATGGAATGATGCATGATGTTTATGATATGATGCCTATGTTATGCAAATGGATGATATGTATGCATATGATTGTTAATACTACCTATGTATATGATGTATGTGATATGCCCTTTATGATTATGCGATGGATGTTTTATGAGGTATGTGATATGAGTTTAATGATGCATATGGGATGGTTGATTTTATGCTTATATAATGAATGCATATGAGATGCTTAGAATAACCAATCTATATTATGCGATGATGTAGGTGATATGATAAATGATTTCTATATGATATGGTATGTGTTATGCAGTCTGCTGACGGTTTATGGATGTAGGATGGATGCATTGGCGATAATGATTTGCGATTAACTGTCATGGTACCATGTTAACATGGAAAGAAGATAGAAGAAAGTAAGAGACTCCAACAAGTCACGAGATGATGATGATAATGATGACGATGATTATTTTCTTACTGAGGAGTTGGGATTTTAAAAGGGCCAATTACCTTATGTTTGATAACACACATAGGTGTGATGCATCAAGTTATAAAGAACCAAGATAGCGTTGCACCTAGTGTGATGGACTTTGAATCGAAAATCAGATAGTAGTACTCCTGTTCACACCTGGCATACAAAACCTTATTTAAAATATAGTTTAGATATTCTGAAAATCCCAGACCAAAACATAGAAAGGCAAGCCTTCCTATGTGGTCAACAAGATATCTAAAACACCTTCCCTACACCCAAACAAAGCATGCATGACCAAGGTTATATTACAAGAACATGCAACAAGTGCAACATATAAAAAGATAATGATCGTTGCTCCATTCCTATCTCTCTAACTCCTTTTGTTTGGACATCATTGAGAGGTCATTGGAATGAACGCAATAAGATAAACCAAAAGACAGATAAAGTAAACAAACAAGCTAATGTTCTTCCATACCGCTAGCCAAGACTAAATTATGGTGATGCCTGATGTTGATGTCCATTGTAGGAAGGATGCATCCTAGGACATGATGTTATTAGATGATTGACTTGGGACTGATTGGATGATATGCTATTGACACAAAGAGTTGACCAACTTGTTTACGTACTGACCTAGACTTGAGACCTTTACGATTGAGTTTTCACTTTTGAACTGCTAGACTTGTTCCGACTGTTTCACCAAAGGTTGAGGATGACGATTGATTTATTATGAGTGATGTTTATTGCGGGTGAAAGTGAGATGAGATGAATGGATATTTCAAATATTTGGATGTTTTTTGAAGTTTTTGCAATGTTTTGAGGCTGTTTTTGGTATTTTCAAGATGTTTTACAAATGTTTTGATTTTTGAATTTTTAAATGTTTTGGGGTTTTTTATAATTTCGAACAAGAGACTAACCTAAAGACCTATCTTAGGGGCCTCAAGGGATGATCAATAGATTATCCTTTCCTACGTTATACACACAAAGACCACGTAGTTCGACTGACACAAACTCGATTATTAACGAGATATGAACAGATGAATTGCCAGTTTATTATGATAGACTCCTAAAGGATTGACCTAAGTGTCTCAGGGGATGATCAAAGATCAACCTTGCCTACGTTCAAGGCTCAAAGACCCGTAGTTTGACAAGACGACTCTGTTTTTGACTGAATTTTGACTTGTTTTTGGGTTTTGATATGTTTTGAATGTTTTTGGATTTTTTGATTTTATGAATGTTTTTGGATTTTCTGATTTTGGGGACTTCAAGAACATACACGAATCTGATCCAATGAGAATATTCCCCTAGCGTGATGCAATAGACTACTCCGATAAAGGCAGGACAAACTGACCTTGAGAATGGGATGAGTAGTACTAGGAGGGATCATGAAACGAACACTGGACCAAGCTATGATGCAGATGTGACAAATGATGGATGGAGATATGGAATGTGATAGATAATGGAAGTGTAATGGATGGATGATGTAGAACAAGCCGTGAAGATCCTGGTGGATGGAAAGTGCTTATTTACACATGGTCCGGTTTGCCAGGTTTTCACCAAGGTACTTGCCCAATGTGCCACCGAAGTGGTTTTCACTAGAGGATGATTTTTCTCTTTACTATTTTTAATCCTTTTTCTGGTTTTTTTGGATTTTTTATATTTTATGATTTTTTTTTTGGTTGTCACCAAGATGCCTGTTTGCCATTTTTTCATCAGGGTAACCATTTTTTCAGGACATTTTCTAATTTTTTTGTATTTTCGGTTCTATACCTTGAAAGATTTAGGCATAATTTTTTTTGAGATGGGAGGTGTTCATGGGATCCTGCAGAGGCTCGCCTTCCAGTGTTGATAACTGATATGCTCCTGACTTGTAACTTGCTATAATGACAAATGGTCCCAACCAATTGGGTTCAAACTTACCCTTGCCATTTGGGTTTGGGACGTTCTTCTGGTTCTCTTTTAGCACAAGTTCTCTGACCTGGAAGGTCCTGCTCCTGATCTTCTTGTTATAACTCCTCTTGAGTCGGTTCTGATAGACCTGTAGATGGTTCAAGGCCTCCATTCGCCGTTCATCTAGCAATTCTAGCTCATTCAGTCTTGAAACTCGACATTCCTCATTCGTGATGAGATTTTGCAGTGATATTCTCAGTGACGGGAGCTCGATCTCGATGGGTAATATGGCTTATGATCCGTAGACCAAGGAATAGGGGGTGGCACCTGTGGGTGTGCGAATGTTGGTTCAAAAGGCCCAGAGGGTAGGATTTAGCTGCAGATGTTAGTCACAACCTGTGTCATTGACTGTTTTCTTGAGGATCTTCAGAATGGTTTTATTGGTGGCTTCTACTTGGCCATTGCCTTGGGGATAATATTAGGTGGAAAAGCGATGTTGGATTTTGAATTTGTAGCATAGGTCATGGATATCTTGATTCTTGAAGGGTGTCCCATTATCTGAGATAATGGCTTGTGGGACACCATAGCGACATATTAAGTAGTTCAGGATGAACTTTGATATCTACTTTCTAGTGATGTATGTCATGGGGATGACTTCCACCCACTTCGTGAAGTACTTAGTGGCAGTAATGATAAACTTGTGGCCACTGGATGAGGTGGGGGTGATTTTTCAAATGAGATCAAGCCCCATTGTGAAAAGGGCCATGGTGTGACAATAGGATGGAGCTCTTAAGCTGGTGCATGGATGAGGTCCCCATGCTGCTGACATTGTAGATGCTTTTTGACATAGTCATGTGAATCTCTTTCCATTGTTGGCCAATAGTACCCTGTCCTTAGCAATTTCTTAGCCAAGGTCATTCCACTCGAGTGTGAACCACAAATAGCGTTATGTACCTCAGTTAAAGCAGCCAAGGCTTCCTTAGCGTTTAGGCAACGTAACATGGTTCCCTCAATGCTTCTTCGGTAAAGGGTATCTCCTAGGATGATGAAACGGGATGCGTTCTTGGCAAAGGTTTTCTTAAGGTTTGGGGTTATGTCAGCTAGGAGGACTCCTATTCTTAGATACGTGTATATATTGTGGTACCAGGGATCAACAGGACCAACGATTTTGCACACAAATTCTGGCTTCGGTACCTCGAATGCAGGTATGAGAAGTTGCTCTACTAGGAATTCATGCTTTGGGACATTGCGAGGGATATCCAATAGGGATCCAATTGTCACCATGGTGTCCGTTGCTCTGTTGTTTTCTCTAGGTATCTGCTCGAATGTGATCTCAATGAAGGACTCCTTAAGAATTTCCACCAATTTCTTGTATGGAGTTAGCTTGTCATCCTTAGTCTGATACTCATCATTCACTTGATTGATTATTAGCTGTGAATCCCCATATACCTTGAGAGCCATGATATGCCACTACACTACTATTCTGAGTCCTATGGTTAGAGCCTCATATTCTACGATATTGTTTATGCAGGGAAATGCCAACTTCTAGGATCTTGGTATGCAGTCTCTCTGTGGGGTGATAAAAAAGAACCTGACTCCCGATCCATGCTGTGTGTAGGAGCCATCAAAGTACAACTTCCAATGGTTTTCTATGCTCAAGTTGAAGATGGATTCATCAGGGAACTCTGAAATTAGCGGATTCTCTGAGTACATTGGTGCCTCTGCCAGTTGGTCTACAATATCTTGCCCTTTGATGGCCTTACATTCCATGTACTCAATGTCATATTATGATAGGATCATGACCCACTTGGCCATCCTTCCTGTGAGCACTAATTTGGAAAGAAGATACATGAGTGGGTCGATCTTGGCAATGAGTTTGATTTTGTGTGTTAACATGTAGTGTCTGAACTTCTGTGAGGCAAACACCATTGCTAGACAATATATTTTGATAAAGGAATAATTTAACTCATGCCCCACAATGGTTTGGCTGATGTAATAAATGGCCCTCTCTGTTCTATTTTCATCGTTCTGAGCTAAGAGTGCATCAAGAGATGTTGTTGTTGCTGATATGTAGAGGATTAGCGACTTTCCTTAGATTGGTGGCATAAGCACTGGAGGTGTGAGCAAATACTCTTTGATCTTGTTAAAGGATTGATCAAAATTGTCATCCCATTTGTATGCTACCCCCTTGTGGAGTAGGTGAGAATATGGGATTGTCTTGTCTGCTAGCTGAGCTATGAACCGACAGATTGACTGGAGCCTGCCTTGTAAGCCTCTGAGTTGTTTCAATGTCTTAGGTGCCCCCATCTCGAGGGTTTCCTTTACTTTAGCTGGATCTATTTCAATTCCTCTCATAGACAATGTATCCCAAAAACTTCCCTGATTGTATGCCGAAGACACGCTTCTTTGGATTAAGGTGGACTTTGTATTCCTCAAGCCTATCAAAGATGGCACTCAATGCTGTTATGTGGTCCCGTCTCTTTTTGGATTTTTCCAATATGTCATCAACATAATCTTCCACAGTCTTATGGATCATGTCATGAAACATTAAGGTCATGGCCCTTTGATATGTTGCTCTAGCGTTCTTTAGGCCAAATGGCATCATGTTCTAGCAATATGTCCCCCATGGACAAGTAAAAGTTGTTTTGTGTTGATCATGATTTGGTTATACCCAGAGAATCCA
>VDFB02098726.1:0-167650 GCA_007258455.2 Sequoia sempervirens
AATTTCAAATTTTCACCAAATAGACTTTAAAAAAAATAAAATAAACTTAGTATTTTAGAAACTACATTCAATTTGCCACAGATTCTATTCTTACATATTTTTGAAATAATATAGATAACTTATTCAAATTTTTATGTCAAGTTGCCTAACTCTGATTTTTCTGAATTTTCATTGCCACTTAAGGGCCTGTTTTTTCCATGATGATCCTGCACATACCCATTACCACTCTTCACATCAAACATAATATGTTGAAATGTAACTTTTTTCTCTATTGATTTATTTGGTATATTGATATCAAATTCACACTTAAATCTCTAATATGGTGGAAATATTTAATCATGTCATGATCTAGTATAACATTACCACTACAGTCAATAAGAAGAGATGAAGCATTTATTGAACTATTACCCAAATTTCACTAATAGCTCATTGAGGTATAGCTCTTTGATTTCAAACTGACAGAAAGGTACATTTTATCCTCTCCTATATTAGATTCAATTGCATAAATGAAATAATTCAAAAGATTATGTTTACAAATTATTGCATTTATAAAAGTCCATGTAACATAAGAGGGATTTACCACAAATCTTTTCTGAACAAAGAAGTAATCTTTATTGATACAAAAGTGCATAGTTGTCTCACACAAGACATGAGACTAACTTGACTTATTCAATGAAAGTAAAGAAAAGCATATACATGAATAAGTAAACACATATAAATATGCATATAAGGAGGGAGACCAGTCATTGCCTGAGAATGACTGGTTCTAGATGTGTCATCTTGTCCTATTGCTGCCCCTGAGTTGCTTGTGTCTTTCCTAGCTCCATAGTGCTCCTAGCTCTTGCATATGACAATAACAATGATGTTAGAGCAATTCTCTAAGTAATGAAAGATCTCAAACCTTACATGAACATTCACTTATGGATGTATAATTGATCTCTAAATGCATTAAACAAGCATGAAACCTTGGATGTCCTGAAGAACAATGAAGTCATCAAACACATCCAAAATATGCATTTATTTTTTCTAACTTGTTTGCTTCATGTGCAGATATAGGATAGGTTTTGTTACTGTTTTGATTCAACTAATTACAACATGTGGGGTAAATGTGGCTCCCACGAGGGTAGAGCTTAGCATGCTACCCTATGATGTTTTAAGAGGGATAGGAAATTGAGCAACTTGATCAAAGATATACATGTTGTTAATGCATTAAATCAATATGGAATCACACCTGTTGATCAACTTTCATTATCAGATTCAAAAGATGCATCAAGTTCAATTATGCATCTCTTAAATAATGAAGGAGAAATCAAGGAATACTTGAAATCATCATGAAACAAATGGGGCAGCAACAGTGAAGGCATGAAGCTTCCAGAAAGAAGACAGTGGTTTATGTTTAGAATGAAGACCCCAACCTTTGATCTTAGTCATTGCAATAGAGGTTGATTGTCAATAACTTAGGACAGTCTTCATATGTTATTTCACCATGAATGGGTTGATTTGAAGACAACATAAACTCAACTTATGTATGAGGAGTGACTAAGTGACACAAGGATGAACAATGCATATGAGATTTCCAATGAAAACCACTATCAGATTAAAGCAAAAGAACATTGATGTTAAGATACATTGAAGTCTACAGGAACTCAAAGAACTATACATTATTCACATTGAAAAAATCAATGATAATAGAGCTCTTTTCAGAAATAGAAGAACAACCACTTCATGCTACATGATTTTCCAGAAGGCTATGTAAAGAAATGTATTTCAGAATGCAATGAATAAAGTGAAAGAAAATCATATCATGTTACAGGTTCAGTCAATGCATTTCAAACAACAGTGCCCTCAGTGGAGCAACCCTTAAGTAGGATCAAAAGGGGCTATGAAAAGAAAGTGTACTTTATAAATGATGCCAACACATGAAAAATTAAAGGCATTTGGACTGATCAGCCATTCATATCCAATGGAGACTGAAAAAGGAATCAAGTAGTGGGAGACAAGGTACAACATGCATTATGTTTTGCATCTAAAATGAGAATCATTATTTCTTATGTTTGTTGCTTTCAAAAGGTCAGTAGGTTGTTATCTTTTAGCATAATTCTAGATGCTTCATTTAAAAGACCAAGCCACCATGGATTGCAAGTGGGACTTGAATTTCAATGTTACATTTGTAAAACACAAACACCTTGTCATAATAGCAACCCAACAATATTCAAGCATGTGTCAACATGATGGATACAATGCTTTTGCTACAACCATTGCCTGCATTTTTAAAAGCATGAAGACAGTCCATGTTTTTTCTCTATGTTCATTTGAAAGAGGATTAAAAGATAATCAAGCCACAATGGGGGAAAACTATGGAACTTTTAGAATTAGTAGTTCCTCAAGCTTCAAGGAGGTAGGAGGTTCAAGTTATGACAGAAAATAAAATATCCTACACTTGTAGGAGAAAATTCAATTGCACTCAATTATAAATGCATAAGTTACTTCCCATTATTGGATACAATGCATTGCAACTATCAAGGCATAGTGTAAATGAAAAAACAAATTAGAGGAATGATAATCATGTTTCATGTTTTGCATTTCATTTGAGTGGTTGTTATATAGCTGCTTGGCCTTGTGGAATCCCAAAGAAGGAAAGCAATATGCCTTCAATTGAGGAATCAATACAAAAGAAAGGGACTTCCAATGCAACTGGAAAATTAAGAACAAAAGCTTCATCCTTTATGAGCATTAAGATAAGCATGGAGACATCTTAAGGAGCTAAGGCTTCCAGAAGCAACAACAGGATAACAATACACAGTGAAGCTATTAAAGTATGGTTGTCACACAACAATGATATCCCTAGAAAAATCAATAGATACTAGCCACAAGATGCATTGGCTTTCAAATGTCAAGAGTGAAATGTGTGCATCAAGAATGGGATCATAGAAAGAAACTAATAAGATAGAGGACCTTGATTCCTCTAGCCATGAAGTAACAAACCCACTTGGGGTTTTCATCATTCAAACACAAGAAATGGAGATACTTCGAAACCCACTTGGTTTTTTTTTACAACATTGCAATTATAGGGGTGGTGAAGGTAAAATGCTTGGAGATGTTAAAAAAATGACAAATGTATACAAGATTCCAATATATTTTCATGGCTACGACCTGTAAAGGTCTTTTCATCACAAAGACATAGAAAACCCACTTTGGGTTATGCTTCAAAGTGCATAATACAAGGAAATGCAGTAAGTCTCTTTTCATACAAGAACAACAAAAAATGACATTCAAAAGTCAACTTATAGTCGCGGCCAGAAATTGTTTTTTCTACAAAAGGCAACAAAACTCAGCTAGGTTTGTAGTGAAAATACAAATTTGAAATCAAATTCCATTTCATAAAACCCTATTTCATTCTTCACGGCTATGGTAAGAAGTTACATGTTTTCTTCAAAATCACGAAACCCACTTAGGGTTTTTTAAAGAAATTGCAAGCTTTCTACATTGTGAGGAAACCCATTTGGGGTTTACCAAAAAATTGCAAAATACAAAAATATTTTCCCAGTTATCATTAAGTTTTGAAAAGAAATGAAAATTCAAAAGAACCCTTTTCTATCCTCTTGGTCGCGGCCTGAAGGAGCAGATTGCTTCATGAAAAAAATTGGATTTTTTCATCTAAATGCAAACACACAAGGAAATGAACATTTATTTGCTTTATTATCAAGAACGAAGGATCGAAATGAGCCCTTTTTGCTCAAAACTCAGAAGAATGGAATGGTCAACTTACCTGGAGATTTTTGCTCACTTTTTTTCGCAACATTCAAACTTTTTTCTTTCTACCAAAAGCTTCATTTAAAGCTTTTCATGGCGGTTGAAAGGTATGAGTAACAACATAAGAGAAAAATGAAACAAAATGATTAGAAATACTCTATAGTCCGCGGCATTTTTTCCTTCAAATAGCCCCAAAAAGGTGAAAAAACATAGTTTTGATACAAAAGAATGCATTTACCTGTGATTCCATGCATTTTTCATAATTTTTTTGTAAAGAATCGGCCAAAGAATCTCCATTTTTTGTGCGAATTCCAAACCCTCATGGTGGCCAGGTGAACTTTCCAGAATGCTCAAAGTGAAGAATGAAATGATTTTGTCACATTTTCCCATCTTTTTGTGTTTAGGGTCCGACCCTACTTTTGGTGGCCGATGGGATTTTTCCCATCTTCTAAAAAAAAGTGAAACACATTAAAATGTGGTGGGGGCCGAATGGTGACTTAGGCATTTTTATGCCTTATGTTTATTGCCTTGTAAAAATTTGCTAAGTGTTTCAATATGAGACATGTGAAATATGCCTTACCCTTTAAAATGTGATATGCCTTGAAAACCTTCAAATGTGCCTTCCAAGAAGTGTGGAAGCCTTTTATGCCCATATAGGCTGAATTTGGGCCTTTGTTTTTCCTTTGAAAAATTAGAGAATGTTGACCATGTGTGGCCTTGAAGTGCAGAATGGAGGTAAAGTATAAATGATCAAATGCCTCAGAGTTTGATTTTTTTAATGCTTTTAGAAGCATTTGGATATAACATTACATATTGCATTTTATTTCAAAATGTAAAAAAATCACTTAAGTGATTTACAAATCACTTTGATGATTATTCATATGCACATGTAATATAGTTTAATATTGATGGTGGGGCCTTTTGCATTTGTCTTTGAAATGTAAAATGATTTGTTTAAGTGATGAGTTATAAATCTCTTAAACATATTATCTTGTTTTAATGCAAATTAGTGCCTTGTGTTTTCAAAACACACATATTGCATGGGTCAAGGCTGGAAGACAAAAATGATGACTTGCAGACATGAGGAAAGTGTGTGGGTGGTGCATTTGACTGTTTTGGAGAAACATGTGCTATTTTGGAGGCTATTTTGTCTCACTTTTGGCATGACTATGGTCTTGGCTTGACCTTGGACTATTTGGAGCACTTTTTGTAGTGATTTTAGAAGGTTCTTTTTTGGCCTCATTGTTGCATCTGACTAGAACCTTCTAGATGGACATGTGTGAGGGGATTTCATGGGTTTTTCTTAAGTATCTTCATTTTAGAATTTTGGAGTTAGTTCTTTCTTTCCAGTAGAGTGATAGCTTTAGCTTTTGGAGTAGTATTGTAACTCAGATGGATTGTTATACAGTAACTTTGAATCAATATAATAACACATTTTACCTTCTCATTTCATGTTTCATGGTATGCTATTAGTGATTGATTAGTTTGTTTTGTGAAATTTATCTTTCCTTGCAAACTTGTCTCATGTTTAGGCATCTGTTTAGTAGAAAATGCATGTTAACAGGTTATAAGTTGTGTTAGTCAATAGTGTTGTTAGTTGTGATACTTTTGTTTCCTTCTAAAGTCCTGTTTAGAAAGCTTCTTATAAATTATTTATGTGAAATGCATGTGAAAATGAGTTGTGTATGTAGAGTTTTATGATATTAATTTGAATGTGAGAGGCTGTTATTAGGTCTTGGTTAGTTTTGGTGTATCACCTTAGGTATTTTTAGTATATGTTCATGTTTCATGCATTTCTTACCCTTTACCTCAGAAATTAGTAGTTAGGTGGCATCAAAAGGGGAGCTAGACTATAATCTAGAGGTTTTCTTTCGAATAGGACACCCACAACCTGAAAGCAGTCCCATGTTACATCCAAACCTGCTAAGTTCATTCATAACTTGGAATTAGGGGTGCAAATTTGGATCACTAACATGTACACACTATCATTATCAATTTTTTCCTATCCCATGAAATAAATTAATGTCCTTAGTCATCTCATGAGTAGACAAAATAAAAATTAACTATATGTCTAACTATGAAATTCATAAGAAGTATGCGATATGGAGACATTACTCTTGCCTTAACTTGATTAAGGTCCTTCTATTTATGCTTATGTTGTTTAATTTACCTAATAAAATATATTGTGATGAAACTGACTTTAAAGATAATATTGGTAAAGATATTTTTAATTTGAAAAATGAGGCATATATTTGGGCCATTACCCATAGAATACAAAAATAATTTTAGAAAGGATAAAAAATTCAACAAGATCATTAATATAAAACTATAAACAAGAATTGTATAGAGGGGTCAATTTTTGGGGATCTAACTAAAATATGTTTTTTGTACACGCACATACTCACTTAGAGATATATTTTGTGTGTGGATACTTTTTCTTTCTTTTACAAGAGAAACCAAAATAATAATAAAATGATGAATGAGGATCACTCTTCATAAAGAGTTGCCAAAATAACAAGTAAAGATATTTTAATTACACTAACTATCATTATGGCTTAAAATAGAGAAAAAATAATTACAAATAGTAAATAAATCCTAGAAAATCCTAATCATAGAGGAGAAGTAAACTAAATCATAGAAAATAACAAAGATAGTTGGCTATGAAGAAGAATGATAAAATAAAAATGCTTACTAGAAAAAATTTATTACAAAAAAATTACCCAAGGATGGAAAATTGAACAAGGTTGTTGAAAGAAAACTTTAAAAAAGAATTCCATGGAGAAATAAAAATGATTAGGATCTAAATAAAATGTGTCCTTATGTAGTGTAGAAAAATGTACTTTGTTATGTTTTCGTGCACTATGTTTGCATCCCCTTAATTAATTGGACTTAATTAAGCCTTAATTGGCCCAATTATGCATTGACAAGCCTAATTAATTTCATTTTTAAAAAGGGAAACCCACAATTAATCAATGCCTACACTTAATTACACATCTTGGAAAATGTGTGTCCTAGGTTTAGGACCTAGGACCTATTTTCCCAAGGATGAATGGGTCCTCCTTAAGTCTTGGGACCCAATTTATAATATGTTTTTGGTGGCATTTTAATGATTCAAATTCAAATTGAAAATGTTAGCTTGTGATGTTTAATTGTCAGGAAATTAAGGAAACACATATAAATACAAGGTTATTTTATCAATTTAGATTAAGCAACACTAAGGAAACTTTCACATGAGCATATATTATTGTCAAGAGCGTTGGAGAGCATATTTTTTAGTCATCTACAACAACATTCAAGATCCTATCATGATGTCAAGATTCATGTTTGTTCATGCATGTTTTTGGAGCTAACATTGTGATGTAGGTTTCAAGTTTCAAGCAAGCATTCAAGCATCAAGATCTATCAAGAAATAAAGTAATTTCATACAAGATCCATTACTTGGAGAGATGTGTTATACATTAGTCCTCTAAGGGCAGCCATTAAAGGGTTTCGTGAGTTGTAACAAGTCTTTTCCATTCATCATTCCTTGCATTTTATCATTATTTCATTATCAAGGTTTAATTACCAAATCGAGGTTTGTCCAAGGCAAACCCCTATTCACCCAAAAAAACAAATATTTTCCCTCTCTTTGTGTATGTGTAGATTTATAGGTGAAGAAGGATTGAAAGTTGATCAAAAGAGCAATTTTGCAAAGTTGTCAAAGTTGTCAACATTATCGTCAAGCCACAAAAACTTAGATCCCAAATTAATTTTTGACTTTCCAGTAGTGAAACCTAGGGAAAACAACATCTCAAATCCATCTCCAAAGGACTTCTGAAGTTGAGGAAAAATCTTTTACAAAGACCCATTCGCACTTGGGTGAATGAGTCCCAATGAGACACTTTGCAACACTTTTGGTGATTAGTACACGTCATTTATCCTTCCTAGAACTGCCTACAAAATGGTGTTTCTATTTGTGCTATCATCTAACTTTGCATTTCAAGTTTTACTTCACATAATTGAGTTCATTAAGAATTTTATTTTCATCTCTCAAAAGTGCATTTTAGTCATATTTTACCATTTTATGTCATAAGGAAAATGTCTCCCCCAATAGTTTTGACTCACCTAAGGGTTTAAAGTCAATCCTACCTTTGGGGATCTCATTTCCTAATAAAAATAGAGAAATTGTAGGTGCATCATACATCTGTTTAACCATTCCATTTTGGATCACACACTTACCTTTTCCTCACTTGGATTTCACTCAGTAGTGGAGAAAGAGTCCCAACTCACTATAAGGTTTTTTTCCTCATTGTATTATCTTTAAGAGATAAATTATTTAAATTTGAGGATCCTAT
The DNA here is from genome assembly GCA_007258455.2 of Sequoia sempervirens. Lineage (NCBI taxonomy): Eukaryota > Viridiplantae > Streptophyta > Pinopsida > Cupressales > Cupressaceae > Sequoia > Sequoia sempervirens. Next base: position 8,088 of record VDFB02098726.1, read on the forward strand.
TCATTATAAATTTATAGACCAATCGATATTTCACTCGCCTTTCCATTTTCTCTAAAATTTATCCTCTTTTAAGGCCTACACTTTCTTCTCCATAGTTATTATGTACCTTATTTTTCAATTATAGTTTGAATCATCTTCAAGGTGTAGTGGTTTTCATATATAAAGTAAACTAGGGATACTTATATGAGATGACAACACCATATGAAAAGTCTTAGAGAATTATATGAGATATAGTTGTAGAGGAGGTAGAGTTTAGAATCAAAATGTGAATGAGCCCTCAGGAATAGAAGTGTGTAAATCAAAAAGAAAATTTGATGAATGAGAAAAGAATCTAGACTTGTCCTTTTCTTTCACCAATTGGCTGTAAATTCATTATAGGTGATGAATGACACACTAAATTTAATTCCAATCTAACCATAATCACCACACTCAAAGATATTAGAATAAAATTGATAGAAATTTAATATGATTTGATCTCTAAAAAATCATATTTTAGTATATTATTGTTAGAGAAATCAATAATTTATCTTGGCTTATGATTATCAATATGATGTAATAGTTGATGTCTTTCTTTTTAAATTTTACTTCCTTATAATGCCCCAATTTTAGGTTTCAAATCTTGATTAGCTACATTAGCTTCCAAAGGATGAATAAATGATTAGGTTTTTATGATAGAAATCATGTTGGAAGATGAGATTCTTGAAAATACTTCTCATCTATCATATGTCTTCCCTTGGGAAGACGTAAAATGTAACTAATTAATTACACAATTAAAAAAGGTCTACTAGTTTACTGCACTCTCCAAAAAAACTTTCAATTAGGATTTAGCTCTTATTAGGGAATTTACCAAAGCTATTTTATTTAGCTATAATTAGACCTTCACTATTAGGAAAGGTATCTCAACCTTTCTCCTAATGGTCAAAATGTAAAAAATACGATTTTCAAACTATAAGAAAGGAAAACTCAATTTTAGGACTAAAGAGGTCATTTGTTGGAAAAATAAATATTCTAGGTTGTTCAAAATTAATTATAAAATAAATGTTTGAGCTCTACAATTTAAAAAAGAGGGCCCAAATATCCTCCTAGATCAAAATTTATGGACTTTGAAAGTTGGGCCTTCTACATTGGAAATGTAAAAACATCTATGACACATAAAAGAGTTGTACAAAGGAGTTTATTGATCAACATATGAAACATGTTATAACATGTCATAAGACATCTTTGAGTGGAGATAATGAATAAAAAATGGAGTGCCAAGTTGGTGAGTGGATTATAATGAGCTTAAGGCAGGTGGAAGGAATATGGTATTTTTATCGTATGAACTCATCTTGGGATTTGGGTGTTGGATTTATAACTAGGGATTTTGGTGCCACATATTGGGTGTTTTTAGCTCATGGTTTCATGCAATACAACTCCTATATTTTAGGTTCTTGAGATGGAGGTTTTGATAGTGAATTTTGTAGGAATTGTTATGCCACCATGATTACTCTAGATCTCTAGTTGGTGATAGTTCTATAAAGGATTTGACTCTACAACTTTATTGTAACTTTTGTTTATTGAATAATACATTGAGTTGCTTTCAAGTGTGGGGTTTCTACCCAAAATATTTTTTACATGTAAATAATTGTGTTATGGTATATTACTTTTATGTTTTTTTCCTTGTAACTATATTATTAGTTTAATTTTTCACATTATTTCTCTCATAGATTGGTGTTTGAAGTGTATTCCACACTTATGTTTCCTTTCATTTACCTAGGGATAGATCTCTTGCCTTGGTGTAATTTAATTTTGAAGTGAATATTACTTTCCCATTAAATAAAGTCCCTATGTGGTCTCTTATGAGGTAACCAATATCAATTGTCCTCTTCCTTTGGATGTCATATTTAAATTTAATTTGATATCTTCCTAGGAAGAGGATTTTGTCTATCTTCTTCCATTTTCAAATTTTATTTTATTAAAAATATAGTTAATAAGAATACCCAATTAAATAACGTATCAAAAAAAAAAAATATTATTTTCTTCAAATAGTATGTAATTCACTAAATACTACCATAGATATCTCAAATACATCTATCTAAAAGAGAAAAATATTAGTCTCGAGCTACCTACATTAAATTTCCTATATGTGTGAGATAGGCACCTTGAGATTGATATCTCTTCATTTATTTTAGATAGATTAATTTATCTATGTTATCTATAATAATAATTATATTACATAATCATATATAATATTGTATAGTTAGTAATAGTAATAGTAATAGTAATATATATATAGTTGATTAGTTGATTAAGATGTGGAAATGACCCTTCATTCATAGGATACAAATAAGGGCTTAATAAACAAGCACTCAACAAGTGCTCTTTCACTTTCAATCCACTCAAGAGTATTAATCTCCAAGGTTTATTTGCCCCAAATGGCGAGCCCACATGTTGGACCACACCCCACCCTAGAAGGATTCAAACTCAACACCTCAAGTGGCCAACCATCAATATCTTATGGTTTCTTTGTACGCCCACACAAAAATATATTATATATTTTAATATATAATATAAAAATTATTGATAGAATAAATTAATTGTTTTGATATGTTAAGCGACGATTACATAGGGGGCCTCACTCATGGATAAAAGAGTTAGAATATGAAAAGGTTGGAAAATATTTAGGCTAAAATCTAATGATCTATACAGTACAATGAATATTACATGCACAATCCATCAACATACATATTGAAGAAAGAAATGAAGTGTTGTAAACTTTCCATTCAATTATTTTAACTAAAAATATGTAAATGAGAAAATCACTATATATAATTGAGAAGACAAGGATTTTTCCTAAAGAAACCCACATGTGAGAGAAAAATATAACAAAATTTCAGCTACATATCACTTAAAACCCACAAATTCAATATCAAATGTAGTCCACCACTTGAGCACGCCACCATATTTAATATCAATGATTTAGGTTCATAAGACCTCTTGCGTAACTTTGTTAAAATTTAAATTAGCTTATAATAGAAAGTTATTCACTAAGAGCTATGAAATTTTATAGGTTCCACTCAATCTCCCTTCATGAGATATTCAATTCTCTCATGTTGATATTTATAATGTGTTTATAATGTCATATGCTACCTCAAAATCTCAAATTGAATTCCAAAAGTCACTATAAATAGAGAAGAAAAAGAATTTAGAATCCAATAAAAGATATTTTATTATCATATAGTGAAATCACCTATTTTTAGTGGGGTGATTTGAAAACCATGTTGATGATTTCAAAAAATGCATCTTTTTGAAATTTTTACCCTTTTTTATTTAAAAAGATGCAACTTTCACATACAAACTCAAAAGAAGTTTTTTAAAAAAAAATTGCATGTTTTTAGAGGAACCAAAATATGTAATAATATTCATATGTTGATGCTATTGAATACCTAATTTTGTATCTACTATACAAATATACCTTGAGCTATGATAACCTTATGGATCCTTTTATGGATTAAGCATCCTTTGTACATATTATTTTGCTCACCATAAGCTATAAAGACTTAAAAAAAGAGGGATGATGCACTGCTCAACTAATGACATGACTACCACCTTACCTTGCATCATAATGAGAAGAATAAGAAAAGCTCAAGGAACACCTCCATCTATAAATATCTATGTGATGTTATGATAAATTACTTGAACATGGAGGAACTTAACAAAAAAATTCTCTCTCGAAGGAGATGATCCTTATGTTTCCACTCAACATCTTTAAATGAATATTTATGAGCCCTCTAGGTTGCATACTTTTTCCTCTATAAATAAGAACCATGTATCTATTCCACTCTTGATGAGATATAACTTATTTCCCTCTAATAAAACAACATGGAGGAACTTAACAAAAAAATTCTCTCTCGAAGGAGATGATCCTTATGTTTCCACTCAACATCTTTAAATGAATATTTATGAGCCCTCTAGGTTGCATACTTTTTCCTCTATAAGTAAGAACCATGTATCTATTCCGCTCTTAATGAGATATAACTTATTTCCCTCTAATAAAACATCACTTTATAATCATACATAAAAGAGCTACCAAACACGACACCACAAACATCCAAAGGAGATAAATCTTAAAATACTTCACCAACAAACTTGTAATTGACCACAAACTTCATTATACATTGTCTACAAGCACAAGACCTTTAGCGTATTCTTTGATCCAACCTAAGAAATAAGGCTTGGGATGTTGATAACTTTCTAGGCCAAACTTTTCAACCAAAAATTTGTAAATTAGGTTATCTTGAGAAAAATAATATAGAATTAATCTTAAAACCTTCAAGTTGAATCCTAATGTTAAACTATCATTTTGACACACAATTTTTTTTTTTTATAGTAGTGAAATTAATCATGGATGTTAGGACTAGGGATGATATTCACCTTGTAATGTTTTTAGACTATTGTACTTTATCTATTTAATAGTCAATTACTTATATGTACATATTCAAGAATCATGGAGAGGACCAACTTAAACATCCACATGAGGTTGGGGGTGTCAATCTCAAGAATGGAATGTAAAATATATATATTAGCAAATGAAACATATGAAAAGATTAACAAATGAAAAAAGATATTCAATGGTTCATCTTCTATTCTAGCTAGGATAATACTACTTTGAGGATTGCATACATTAGTTTTATGTGCCAAAATTATTTGTACAAGTAGTACTAAAAACACTATTTTTTGTGCATTGAAAACTTGTTTATGATGCCTCATTTTCTTGATATGAAGTTTCAATGTTCTACAAAAGGTTTTGTTTGTGTGATATATTTTCCCTTTTGTAGTTTTTCAAGAACCAAGATATGGATTTGGTAAAGACTTGAGTTTTTTTTCTCAACTTGATTTAGCTTTCAATGATGATATCTCCCATTTTGAGAGGATACCACTCCCATTTTTTTATAAAAAAACATTTACCACCATTTTTTTTTGTTTTGAGTGATAAAGTTTATTCAACTTCTCTCTTTGTCACTTCTATGAGTGGAAACTAGATAACCTAGGTTGATTGTGCTCATGATTAGTCCAAATGTGTGTTAACTACATGATGTGACCTAAAAATTAGATAACACATGCTAAAATTTTACACCCATGAGAAACCCAAAAGTGTATCGAAGCATGCATTGAATGTGTTAACCTTTTTTTCAAGATAAAAATATGAACACTTGTCACCAACAATGTTGTAAAATGAGGATATACTTCAACACACACAAATTTCTCTCATGGAATGAAAAATTGTATAAAGAATGAAGGCATATTATGATCTTGCTTCATTCAGAGTCATTGAAAATTAAAATGAAGTGTGCATTCTTAGGTGTTTAGGTGTTGAGATTAACATTACTTGCTAAGATATTGTGATAAGTGACCATATGGTGCAATAAAAATCTACAATGGATAATATGAGCATTCTCCAAGTACCATGCTTGGAGAATTTGAATTCTAAATCTTAATATTTCTCCAAGTAGCTTGCTCAAATAACTCACAATCTAAATCATGGTGTTCCCCATGTAAGATGAGAGAGGAGAGCTATAATAAAGCCCGTTGAAAAGAGAAAATTAGAATGTGTATCTAGAGTACCAAAACTCAATGCTATCCTCTTAGGTTTTCATCACAATTCTTCTTTGAGCTACCCTTTCAAATTTTCAACTTGATGGGAAGAGTTTGTAAGCTTCCCTTTTGGGTTTTTAACTTACAATTAAAGTGAAAAAGTATGATCAACAAGAGGTAATACACAACCTAAAAAAATTGTATTGATCCACATATTTTGTAATATTGGTGTGCTCATTATTAACATCCTAATCAAGATAGGAAATCATAGGTACAAAAAAGTCACTACTCCAATCAACAACATAAAGACTAAGTACATAATTATCCTTTGTAGGAATTGAGTGTAACTCTATAATTCTCTTAATAGATTGTTACTTAATAGTACAAGCATCAATCTTTATAATAATTAATTCATTATCAATCGAATCGTAAAAAAAATCCACATATTGAGTGGATAAGTTCAACAAGCTTTCATATCAATGCTCAACAATATATGTAATGTTGAGTTTATTATTAATTGGATCAACATCAAAATTACATTAAGAGTTGATGAGCCATCATTTGAAATAGTAAATTTAAGTCTCCTATAATATTTTGATAAAAAAAAATTGATCCTCAATTTTTATTTGAAATAATATATCCATCCAAAATGCATATGCCTCATTAATTTTGAAGGTGGATTTCTATCACAACATTGTTTTACAAATTGTGTGTGTTGACCATATGATAAACAAGGATGTAGATAAAATAATCACTAGAGGTACGACCAATTTGTATGATGACAACATGTTTGGACTTGATGGGTTTTAGTGCACATTAATTTTCATTGACATGACTAACCAAAAAGTAAAGAATCAACTTAACTATTATTATGAATACCTTTTGATACAAATTTTATAGGTTTTGAATATTTTGGTATATGAAAGCTCAAAACATGTGTACACCCTAGATCAATACAATCTTTATTTTATTTATTATCTCCTAGAGTCACATAACTAGTGGAGATTTAGTAATGTGACTAACAATAACTATATCGATGAGTTTTGACAACACACTTTTAAACTTAAAATAAATGAAATTTTTCTATGACACATGAGGGGGTTCAACACTACTTGAAGAAGAAATATCAACATTTTTCTTATCTACAACACTTTTCTATACCACAAGAGGAGGATTATCACTCTTCTTCAAAAACTTTTTATTTTTAATAGCCTTTTGATTTGAACTTCTTGAAGAAGAAACATCAAATTTTTTAACGTCTTTCTTCTTTGTTGAGCCATTGGATATACAAATGGTCGATACCACTAGAAGGATCCCTCTTTGGTTGATAGGTACTTAAACTGGTATTCTCATTATTGGTTTAATAGGTATTTTTTCTATGGTTCTTATTCTTGATAAGGACCATCTTTATAGGAAAAAAATGTATTGTGTATATCTATAAGAGATAGTGTACATATGAAAGTGAAAACTTAAAAATAAAGATAAGATCTTACCCTTCTTTGAACACAAAGGAAGGTAAGGTCTTATGTTTACTTATTATTTATTGTAAATTGTAGATTAATGATAGGACAATAATTCATACAAAACCTAAAAATATTCATTTTTGTAGAAAGATTTAGAAAATTGGATTGATCCAATTAAAATGTCTTTTTTTGACAAAAAATAATTAATGGTTTTTTACGCATCTACATTTCTACAATCTTTGTTCATTTACAAGAAATTTTGCAAATGTTGTCAAAGTTTGAGCATTAAGTATAAATAATAGAATTTATATTTATTAAGTATAATGATGTATTACCTATTTTTTTTTGGGTTTACATGATTTAGGGAGTTTTTTGGTTTACATGTTTCTATAGCAAGCCCGAATTTTACAAAATTAACAATGTATTGGGCTTATCTTGTTAAAAACCTACGAATTCCATGATTCAGTGGAAAGAAATTTTGATTTTCATGTTTCAATTTACTCAATGCTAGTACTATAATTTTGGCTTATATGTAAATCCTTAAATTTTAGTTATTAATATATATCTATAGGCACTAGCCTTTTATCCAATATATATATATATATATATATATATATATATATATATATATATGCTATAAAGTTTGGAAGTTGAAGATGGAGGATCTCTTAGAAGATAGGGAACAATGGATAAAAGTGAGAAATGAAAGAAAACTTAAAATTATATAAGGTGCTATAAGAAATAATGGGTAAGGGTTAATAAGAAAGCTTAGGGTACTATAAGGTTATGTATTTTTATTATCTTCTCTTGAATATTTCTAATGAAATTGCCATATTCAATTTATAAAAAATAATAAGTGAAAAATATCAGACATTTAGAGTCTCAATAACAAATTATATAGATTATAAGAAAATGATATTCATTAAAAATGAAGGAATGAGATTGTGTTGTAGATCACTTGAATTCTTTCACTTTAATTTTTATTCAGTTACAATTTCTCGATGTCAACATTAAGGAAGAGGATAAATGCATTTTACTACTATGTGGACATTACCTAATTCTTGGGAGAATTTAATTATTTCTCGTAGTGATTGTATTATAGATCTAAAATTGGATGCCCATGTTGCTACCTTTCTTACAAAGAAGATGTAGAGGAAGCCATATAATGAAATTTCAAAGGAGGTATTGAATGTGAGCGAAATCCCCAAGGAAAAAGGTGGTGGTAAATAAAAAGTAGGTATTAATAAGTCTAAAGATAGATTTAAATCAAAGGGTATATCTAAAATCCTTTGTGAGAATAGTTTGAGATGTTGGAACTATGGTAATCCATGATATCTTAAGAAGGAATATAGAAATACAAAAAAATGATGATTACTCTACAAATAGATCCTCAAATGAGGAAGGTGAGGATGTCTTGATTTGCCTAACTTATGTTGTGATGAATCTTGGTTAATAAATTTAGATGCATACTATCATATGACTCCTTGAATGGAGTGGTATATAGAGTATATAATGGTGGGGAGGTTTTTCTTAGGGATAGAAACACTCAAAATATTATGAATCGAGGAGAGGAAAAAGTAATATTCAATGATGGGATAGTTGAAACTCTCATTAATATTTTCACATTCCAAGATTGGATAGAAATTATTTATCTTATATATCTAAAATAAACATGATACTATTGTGCATGTAACTTTTGAAAAGAGTGATTGTAGATTGGCCAAAGGAAACTTGGTGCTACCTTGGAGCACTTAGTGTGAAACTCTACTCAATTTGGATGCATCAACTTATTATAATTATACATTTATAACTATAAAATTAGGTTCGTTGTGCATATATTTAAATTAATTGACGATCACTTACTAATTATCATCTTGTATGTTGATGACATGCTCTTTATTGGAAATGATAGTAGATGATTAAGGATCTTAAAAATTAGATCCCTAGTAATTTCTATTAGAAAAAAAATAGCAATTGTTAAATATATTCTTGGTATGGAAATATGTAAGGAATGGTTTAATAAAAGGATTTGGTTATATAATTTTATAACACTTTGCAATGTAAAATTGCATGCAAGTATTCCCTTAGATGTAGGCACTTGGATTTATTTCTAATAATGTCATAAATCAATTAATGAGGAGATGTATAGTGTTCCTTATTATTGTGCTATTTGAATCCTAATGTATTATTTGGTTTGTACAAGACTAGCTAGTGCCCAAGTAGTGGGAGTTTTGAGCAAGTTTATGTCTAATCCTAGTAGGAAGCATTGGACTCATTTTAAGTGAGTATTCAAATATCTATGAGGAACTTTATATTACCTTATTTGTTATCATAGATATAATTATGTGGGTAAGGTGATTGATTTATAAGGTTTTCTTGATTTTAATTTTGTTGTAGATCTTATCTATAGGAGCTGTAAAGTAGCTATGTGTTTACTTTATTTGGTGGTGTAGTTAATTTGATGAATACGAGACACCTACCATTTCTCTTTCATTTACAAAGTAGAGTATATGGAAAAAAAAAACCTTTGAAAGAGGTAGTGTGGCTATAGATATTGTGCTCAAGCATTAGTTCATTTATAAAAGGTGTGTATTGGATGTGATATTTAAAGCTTAATTTATTTGACTAAGGTCCCTGTATTTTCTGATTGTACTAAACACATTGACATATAGTATCATTTTATTCTTGATATAATAGAGGTTAGATAGGTCATGATTTAAAAGGTGGAAACTTTGAAGTATGTTGTAGATTCACTCACTAAACCAGTGAGAATAGAGAAATTTTGTTGGTTTAGGAAGGCTATGGTCATTGCCACTCCTAACACTTGATTCATTTTATTTTGTTCTCTATTGTGTCATTAAAATATAAATATCAAGTGGGATAATGTTATTACTAGGGGTGATATTCACCTTGAAATCTTGTTAGACTTGTAATTTATTTATTTAATAGTTGATTAATTAGGTGTACATCTCCAAGAATCATTGAGAGGGACAACTTGGATGTCCATGTGATCTTGGTGGTATTTATAATTATTTACTATTCTTTAGGTGATTTAGAATATGCCTGTAAGTGGAACAATTGGGGAATAAGATTGTAAGGCACCACGCTAATTTATGGGATGCAAGAAACGACTATGAAATTGTAACAAGTGTAAGGAAGCATTTATAATTATGTGTAAAAATTGGTTATCTTTTTTTGACTTTGCGAGTTTTGTAGTGGGTTATTTTATCCTCTAGTAAAGTTGGATGACCAAGTTCTTGAGAAAAGGTCTTGAAACCTATAAAAAGATGATTGTAACTCTTAGGCATGTCATGAGGTCTCCTTTCCATGTCACTTGACTCATGGTTTGAGTCTATTGTATTATAAATATTAATGGTTTTCTATATTACATTTATCTACATATTAGAGGTATGCAATAGTAGTTTGCATGGTTATTTTATAGGTTACATTGCTATGCTAAATAAACATTGGATTGAAGGGGGAAGTTATGTTGATGTACTCTACATTTGTGATTAATACAAACTTGTAATCTCTTTGGTGATTAATATAAACTTGCACTCTCTTTGGTGGTGGGATTTTTACCCAAAATAGTTTTCCCCATGCATATTTGTGTTCCTGTGTTCTTGTGTATTTCTATTTATAAACTCACACTCTCTTTGGTGGTGGGATTTTTAAGCTTTTAAATATTTAACTTCTCCTAATTAGATTAACAACTCTTATAAATCTCATAATTAACTTATATGAAAATATTAACCATATATTTAAATTTTCCTGAATAGATTGTTGACTTCTATAAATCTTATAATTAACTTATGAAAATATTAACTATATACACTATATTATAATTTTAATATATAAAATTTATAAAATCACACCACTACAACCTATAATTACACCTCTTTATATTTATTTTTATATATAAACTTTCCACATTGAAGAGCCCACAAACCTAATAATGATTGAGAAATAAAAGTGCATTTCCATGTTTTCTTTAAAACTATTATTATATGGATGATAACAAATCACCGCCTTATCAAAGCATTTTCTATTTTATAAGTTATCTATTTTTTAATGTGCTAAGAAATAATCGTCCAACTACATTGATTCCTCCCAATAAAATAATGAAGATAAATTATATTATATTATAAAATTATTTAATTATTTAATTAAAAGTTGAAAACGTGGTGGTAGGTAAACCGGAGTCTTTGGAACGTCTTTATCTTTATTTATTTAGTTTATTTGTGATGATGTGATTGAGGATGTAAAATAATGAAGATAAAATATATTATATTATAAAATTATTTAATTATACTTTTTTATTGATTTTAGATTTATTTTAGTTGAATTGATTATAGTGTAACAGTTAGTATATAAGTAGTATATTTTTATGCAAAACTTGATAATTAATCTAATTTTATTTGTACATATTTTTAAGGATCAATCTTAATATGTACTTTCTTTATTTCTCGTCTTTGATTAAATTTGAAAGTGCAAAAATGATCTCTTAAATTTAAAACTCAAATTTAAATTTGTGCCAAAGGCAACTCCTTTCTAACTAATAGTTACTTTTCAACTTGAGCATGAAATGTGTGAATTTGTGTGCTAGGGTGTTGTATAAAAGGACAATCTTGAATTCACTTGTAGGTATCTAATCCAAGACATTAAAGATCTATCATCTAAAATCCAAGTGAGCCTTATATCGATATTACATTAGCTTATATCAACACCTACATTTAGTAACACACTAGGGCATGCTATATGGTTGTGTGTGTATTTGATCTTTTTTCCAAGCAATTAATTTAGATCTAGGGGGTTTGACATAAGGAGAAGATCCCCACTTAAAAAAATATCTAAGTGTTCATCACCTCCTATTTGGTAGAAATGGGTTCTAGAAAAGTGAGGTGAACAAATTCCATGCATCATAAACTTGGTAGATCAATTACAAATCTAATCTATAGGTCAAATTCATTTTTTGTGGGCACAAATTTACCCACAATAGAGAATAAAATATGTGTCCATCTATCATAGCTCATCAATTGCATCATTGATCTTGAAGCAAAGTTTTTTTATTAATAAGTGCAATCTATAATAAAGTACCCTTTTGTCACTTCTAAAGCTAAGTCCTTAATTCTTCTCTTGTTATTTTTGAAAGCATAATTAGTTTTTTAACTATCCTAGCTAATTAATCTAGATTTTTTATGGATTGTTGTTCATTTACATTTATCCACCCCTAGATAATTTTCAAGTTTGTGTTTCATTTCTTTTCATTTGGAAAACTCATCTAATCTTACACCTACTTAGGTATTAGCATAATTAGTCTTCTAGAAAAAAATGAAGTAATCCATCTTAGGCATCCTATCCACTATTACAAAGATGGAGTATGATCCCTTTAAGTTATGGGTAGTTCTAAAATAAAGTCCATGTTGATATCTTCCCAAGGCTTTTATGGAAAAATTAATGGTTGATCAATCATGTGTTATGAATTTGTACTTTGGTATGTTGAAAAATATGCTAGATTTGAACAAACCTCTTAAAATTCACTCCCATCTTGTGATAAAAATAATAGTCCTTGAGAATACCTTAAGCCTCATTCACACCAAAATGTCATACTACCCTCTAACACACTTTTTTCAAATTAGGGTCACTCTCATGGAACCTTAAAAAACACTTAGTTTCTTCTTCTTGAATTATAGACCATCTTGGACCAAATAGTACAATCAAGTAGTCCTACTTATACTCATGGACTCCATGTGATTCCTCTACACCTCCTTGAATTCCTCATCTTCTTGGTATAGATCCCTCGTGCAATCAAAAGCCACCACTTGTACCCTAACCTCTATGAGAAGTAAGCTTCTACTTCTCATGGAATTAACCACTTTGTTAGTGCTCCCACATCTATGCTTGAGAACAAAAAAATATCCTTGTAAGAGGTCTATCCAATTCACATAATTCTAGTTTGGTATCCCTTGACTATTGAGGTATTATACAACCTAATTAGTGGTAAAAAAAAAACTCCTTTAGAAGAAAATTGTGTCTCCACTTCTCTAATGCCTAAATGATGGCATAGAACTATTGATCATACATTGAGTACTTCCTCTTGGGCTCATTCAATTTCTCCCTAAAATATGTTATTAATAGACCCTCTTAACTTAAAACTACTCTAGTAATTTTCACACTAGCATCACAATCTATCTAAAACATTGTTTAAATTTGAAAGTACAAGAATTGGTTATTTTTTAATTTCTTAAAAAACTTAAAACTCTTGTTGAACACCCAAAATATTGAGAGGGGGGGGTGAATCAGTATTCTCTTAAACCACTTGAAAATTTAAAAATATAATTGAAACATCATATTCAATTTGTAGTAAGGAAAGAAACCATGAAAGTAATCATCAAAACACATAACACATGAACGCCAGATTTTTTACGTGGAAAACCTAATAAGGGAAAAAGCACGATGAGGATTAGCTCACAATATATTATAACTGGTCATAACATATTACAGAATGGCTCACTACCTTTTGGACTCACTGTCTGGAGGACTTACTATCTAGAGAATAAGAGAAAATAGAAAAGAGGGGTGGCTCACTGCCAAGATTTGAACTGCTAATAATGCATCTACACTATGCAGGAGATACAGTTCCACTGGAGCTCAATATACTGAATCAACACACTTCATACTACACTACTTCCACACTTTGATTTTCTTTACATTTTCATCACATTATCTTCACATACTTCACATTAAATTACTCAACTACTACTACAAAACACCAAAAAAGATCTTACATTTATACACATTACATCCACAAACACTTGCAACATCAATTAGGTTGGCCTAATTAGATGTACCATGCATAACATAGCTTTTCAACTCAAGATTCAAAAAAACACACTTTACACGTTAATTAAAAACTTGTAATGCATCAAAATAGGTAGGAGGGGACCCATCATAACTCCATAAGACCGTTCAACACTTCCTTTAACTCTGTATGACCCCAAACTTATTAGGTCAACTTTATTGATGGAGTAACACTATCATACACCAATTGATCATTCACAAGCTAACACTCGGACATCCAATACACTTTCCACTTGGATCATAAATGCTATTAACACATGTAAACACTTCCTCAAGACCGCATAAAAAAATATTATTCTATGGTGGATTACGAACCATTCCAAATAGGTACTCTGCACTGGCAACACTGTCACTAAAAGACCTGATACTTTTTCATCATTGTATTTGATAATATAGGAAATAAAGACATGAAACTTTGGATTTAGATTCCTTTGACATACACCAAAATTACCTTAAGACCATAGATCAAAATTCTTCAACAAGGAGTAATGCGGATCTAAGAACTGATCCTCTATGCACTAAAAACCTGTATTCTAGACTTAGCCAAATATTCAACACATCTATTTTGTATCAAAGCAAAAATCTTGCATCTGTATATTGGATTTCCATCACCTCAATCAGTTATGCTTCACCAACCAACTATATATCAATCTTCACATCAAACCACAATGTTGACATCAATGACAACACTATATATGCTCAATGAGCTCATGCTCATGTTGCCAACAAACATACCAATAAAAATCTCCTCAAACTTCCAACAATCTCCCCCTTTGTTATTGATGGAAACATGCACCAAATTCTTCTCCAAATCTTTCTCCCTCTTTGACATCAAGGGCAAAGGGAACACACATATTTTATGTCTGTTTCTCCTCCTTTGACATCATTCACATACACTTGCTTTTCTTTTTGCTTCTCTCCTTTCATGTATACATGGTTTTACCTAACTTACATAATCCCCCTAGCTGATATATTCATACATGCATGAGAGTAACAAATTTCTTCAAAATTCTAAGCAACTCCCCCTATGTTCAGTGATATCCATCAAAACTTATCAAAATTTGCATTGGTATATTATTAACTATCTTCCGCATATATACAATGAAATCTGAAAATGCATAAAAGGAAAGAAATTTACAACATCATCTGGAAGAAGTGTTTGACACCTTCAATTTCATAAGGTCTACCTCCCAATCCTTTTTGTCTTCTTCACATTCTTCCTTGGCCAAACCAAGCATGCAACTCTATGTCTCAAACTCCATGAGAATTTCTTCACCTTCATATGTGGTATTGGGTACCAGATTCAACTTTATTGCCTTCTCTACATTAGTCAAAGCACTAGATATGGATGTGAACTTAGCATTCACCAGGTCTCTGAGCTATCCAAACTACACTATAGTCTTTCCTTTTTGTTCCTGCAGTTGGAAGAATTGTTCATGTAGATTTTAAATACCTAATCTTGTACTTCCATCTACATCATTAGTTGGGTTATATGCACCAAATTCCTTGTCAATCTAAGACTCAATGGAGTCCATCTCATCCTTGATGTTTTTAGTGGAATTGGGCCACTTCAAGAAAAATTGAAACAACACTTTAGCTTCCTGAACATAGTTCTATATATACTTAAGGTTGTTTTGCAATTTACTATGTGTAGTAGCACACTTGTCTAAAATGTATGCCAACCTTTTCTCATTCACTTTCGTGTTTGCTTCCTTCTTTGGTTTCTCTTCTAAACCAGTAGAATATTCCTTGAAATATTTTAGAAGCAACCCCAATTTTTGCACACCGGATAGGGAATTGTCAACACTAGCACTGGGAAAAATTTCTTGCAACACCTTCACAACCTCATTTATCAATTCAGTACTTTTCTAGTGGATTTGCAAGATTTTCTTTTTGGAGGCATGGAACACATCATCAAGATGCAATATTTGCAAGGGGGGTATCTTGTCCATATCAACTTTCCCTTACTACATTGGGAACTAAATAAAATATGTAGATACAACTGGTTGAAATTGTAGTTGTTGAAGTCACAGAAAAAGTATCCCTTCTACTTTTCTTGGCTTGTTTGGGCCCTCCTTGTGAGTCAGGCTTAACATTTCCTTGATTTAGTGTTGTAATGTGGTTAACACATTCACATTAGGTCTTGGGCCCTTGTGAACTAATGTAAATGGTACCTTGCTAAAGTGTTTTAACTCACTTTCACACTTTTCTAAGGTCTTATTAATTAATTACACCTAATAAACCTCTTTTTAACATTAATCTTGCATTGTTTTGAAGTGTTGTAAAGTGTTGTAACACACTTTCACACTTTTCTAGGCTTTTCATTAATAATTGGGCTTTCTTATGCTTAAATTGGCCCTATTTTGCATCAACAAGCCTCATTTATTGTATCTTTTTTAGGATAATCTTGACATCAATCATTAGCCAATCATAATTCAGGTGTTTCTAGTTTGCATGGCATATATTTAGTGATCTGGGACTCATTCACCACCTTGGGTGAATGGATCCCACTTGGATCTTTTGGCCTCGAACCAGTTTTCACACATTTCTAAGCACTTTTGATTTTTGGTCCCATACATTATAACTGATGGGACTCATTCACCACCTTGGGCGAATGAGTCCTATGTGGCCCAAAATCAAAATTAATTCAATTTTTTAGTGGGGTTTTATCCTCCTAGATCTGATGTCGACTTGTATTGTTGTAATTTTGGGAATTCTTGCATAATTGAGTATAAATACAAGGTTATTTCACTCATTTGCATGCCAATCATTCAAGTGTTCATTCTCATAGCAAGCTTGAATTCATAAGAGCATTCAAGAGTAGATTATCAAGCATTTTAGAGCATTCTTCAAGCATCAATCATCATGTCAAAGATTTCATGCATCATGTTTGTTATTGTGCTAACCATTGTAGTGTAGGGTTTATGATTCAAGCAAGTGTTTCTTTCAAGATCAGCATCATTCAATCTAGAGTCAAGATCTACCTCCATTGCAACCATTTCAAGCATATTTGCAACACCTTATTGCTAGGGTTTGGTGAGTTGTAACATTGTTGTTTGTTCATTCATCATTCTCCATTCTTATTTGATTTCATTTCAAGGATTGATTTCCAAAATGAGGTTTGACTAAGGCAAACACCTATCCATTAATCCAACAAAATTTCTCCCTCTCCTTTGTGTGTTCTTTGCAGGTCTAGGTTGTATATTTCCTAAGGAGCAAGATTGGAGAAAAGTTACAAGTCATTCAAAGTTGTCATAGTTGTCATCAAGCCTTCAAGAACCTTGGAGAAAACCTACAGGTTGTAAATTAGAGATTTGGATCCAAAAACCAATCAGGAAGGATAGAGCAGACAAAGAAGATCAGGATTAGCCTTTGAAGCTTCCAAAATTCCCAACTAGACTAATTCTCCACTTCTGGCGAATGAGTCCCAGTTTCAGTTAATTTTAGGATTTTGTAGATTCAGATACCCTTTTGTCCAAAACCTGTTCTTGCACAATTTTCTAGAAATTGGATTAGTTTTCCCAACTTAGCGAATGAGTCCTAGTCAACAGTAAAAGAAAATTTTCTAGTGTTCCAAACCTCCATCTATCCTTCTTCGGATTTCTAGGTGCACACATTTTGTTTTATAGTTTTATGTGTTGTTTCATTCACCTTTCTAGGTCATTTAGTGTTACTTTGCATTCAATTAGTGTTTTTTTATTGCATCTTGCATTTCATTATCTTTTCCAAGTTTAAACTTCGTGGTGAACCCCTCATTAGTCAACTTTCATCCCCTAGGATAGTCCTATTGCAAGATCTCTCTCTTTTGCATTAAGATCTCTAGGGTTACCCTTGATTGGAACCATCTTGGAAGTGGGTGTGGTAACACTTAAAAACCATTTCATTTCATCACCCCCATTTTTTTTTGTTCCATTTTGGTGAACTTGCCTTTAGAACATCATAATTCTGATTTAGAGTGCATTATCATCCTAGATTTGGCTTGCATTAACATTGCATTAGGATCTGCATTGGTTAATTTGATTTCTAGGGTTTAAAATTTTTCATTAGCAAAAGCTCATATAGCTTGCATTTTTCATCTAATTTCATTGAAAATAATTCAAATTTTGCAATTGCATCTCATATACATATCATAAAACATAAAAAGCACAAAATACAGTTGAAATTTTTTGAAAATTTTGAAAATAATCATCACTGGGACTCATTCACAGCCTTGGGTGAATCAATCCCTATGCACTTTCTGCACTGCATTTTTTGGCATTTCAAGTTCAATTTCTGAGTTTTTGTTTGCTATTAGTTCCTTTCTATTTTAGTTTCTAGAATTTTTGTTATAAGCATTTGATTGTTCTTAGCTTACATTGCATTTGCCTTCACATTGCATTTAGTATCCCTTGTATGAATATTTGGTGTCTTATTGCTAATACTGTAGTGAGACAAAGTTCAAGACTCATGTCATCAACCGCAATAGTACAATCATTGTGGATGTTGGGTTGACAAGCTCTTTCACTCCTAGTATTAACATTAGTACACTAGGTACAGACAATACCCTTAGCAAATATTTGCCTTCAAATAGTATGCAAGTTGAAACAAGGAATGATAGTATCCTGCAAGAAAACATAATTCAAATTCATGAGAACCTAGAAAACCTACAAAATCAAGTGCAAAATGACAACATTTCAACTACTTCAAACACATACACTCCTTCACCATTTTCACTTCCATCTCATAACACAAGTAATGACCCTCTCATAACGCAACTCTTCCAAACCGTTTCATCCCTTCAAAAATAACTTTCCACCATCAACCAAAACCAAAATGGCCCACCTACATATTATGTCAAAAGTAGTCCATTTTCCTTGGAGATATTGCAAACACCGATGCCACAAAGGTGTAGAGGTGCCTATATTTGAGAAATATGGAGGGAATGGAGATCCTTCTAACCACGTTAATGCTTATACTACCTTATGTAGTGACTTTGTCCTAGATGATAAAATTTTGGAAAATATTTTTCCTAGGTCCTTGAAAGATACTGCCTTGGAATGGTTCTCTTCTTTACCAAACAACTCAATTCGTTCATTCAATAAACTTGTTGAGTAATTTGTGAACCATTTCCAAGTGCATATAACTCCTAAGATGACCTTGGCTGATTTGATGAGATTCAAGCAAAAGGAAGAAGAAAAGATAACTAACTTTATCTCACGCTATCAATCGCTTTATTCCCAAATTGATGTCAAGGTCCCCAACCCTCATCTCCAAAATATGTTCATAAAAAATTGCAAAGAAAGCTTCAAGATAAGCTCACCATGATGAAATTCCCATCCTTCATGCACTTGTGTACTACCCTCTGTGATTATCAAAATTCGGTTAGTAGTCGAGATACAAAGTCCATCTCTAGCTAAACTAAGAGATTTGAGCTCACAAACCAAAACAATTCCCAACCATTTAGAAAACAAAACAAAGGGTTCCTTCAATTCAATTCCCCTCAACAAACAACTCAAAATTCCAACAAACAAGTAGCTGGTGTTAAAGCCATGATACCCTTTAGCTATCGGGACCTGAAAAGACAATTCACTCCCTTACCCGATACCCTTCATAACACAATGTCCCAACTTTTAGAACAAATGATTACCTTGCCTCCTATCAAAACACCTGATCCTAATAAGCCTTTACCCCAAGCTTTAGATCAAATGCTTATTGCCATTATCACTAACAAAATGGACATGATACAGAACATTGCAAGTGTCTTAAGCATCTTGTGCAAGACCTCATTGATTCCGACCGTCTTTTCATTGGAGGTGTTAGTGATCAAGGAAATAATTATGTTGCCCCTCCTAAACAAAAATTTCAAATCTTTACCAACCTCATGCCAAAACATAGTATTTCATTTTTTAAAGATAGCGAAACTACAAAGATTGATGTAATGAATTTTGACACAGATGATGACAACAATGATTCTATTCAACATGATCCTATTGATAATGATCCTATGGATGAAATGGTAGGAGTGATAGACATCATTCCTCATAAGGGCCGAACTAAGAATCCTCTTGACATTTCTTTCTCCTCTAAGGATATACTTAAACATGCACCCGATGGTCCTCTTTACATAGCCGTCCAAATCTATTACAAGCCCACTAATGGGTTACTAATAGATCCCACTTGTGGAGAGAATGTGATCACTGAGGAATTCTTACTTTTACATGAGCTCTATCAAGATATATACGATAAACTAAAAACATGGATCAAGACACATAATGGTTTTTCTTACCCTACGATGGGATCAATCACTCCTCCTTTACAAATAAGATTGAAAACATTAGATGTCTCATTCTCCATCATCCCACAGTCAAACCAATTTTGTGTGAAGCTAGGCCATCCATGGCTTCACTCCATGAAATTTGTCCCTTCGATTGTGCATAAATGCCTAAAGTTTCCCTTTGACAATGAAGTATTCACTATCCACCATAGTTGATTTAATCCTTTGTCCAAAGGAAACTTTTCCTTATATTTCTTTTGGCCTGAGCCTATGGAACCTATAAAACCATGAGAAGACTTCTTTTTCTTGTCCTATCAAAATTTCAAGGCAAAGAAGATAGTAGAACTATCCCTTTGAAACATGTCTCCACCTGCCATAAAGCCTACCATTTTAGATATAACTATGCTAGAGCCTAAATAAATTCCAAACAACCAAGACCAACCTAAGACAAAAACCTCACTCACTTCCTACAAAAGACCAAGAGACAATGAAAATAATCTCATAATGCCTCCTAGAATAAAACAAGTATACAAAGTCAAAGAGAAAGTGGTTGAACAACCTCCCGTGGTTGCTTCCATTCCTCCCTTTAACCTACTCCTACAAAAATGCAATTGAAAACAAAACTAAAAGAAATAGATGTGCGAGAGAGCGTAGGCATAGATGTTGTGCTCTTGCTCACAAGTTACATGAAGAAATAAACAAAGAAAATAAAAATCCAAACTTGATTGAAGCAATGCATGACCAACCTCCCCCTTCACCAAAACAAGATCTTCCAATATAGCCTTCACAACAAGAGTTGAACTCTTCCATGGACATTATCATTCGACCTCCTATTGTGATCAACTTCGATGATGATGATGATGATGAAGTTTCTAAAATTGATGAAGAGGTGCATAACGAATTGAATACATTGTTTTCCTCTTCCATGAGCGTAGACGATAAATCTCCTACAAAGAGAGTTGAACTTGGTACTTCTCCTACTAGTTCAACACTTGCTCTAGTCCCTTTAGCTAGTTGTCCGCCTTCCATATACAATGAACATGATTGGGAGGCGGATGACCTGCTTTAGGTTGACTCGCCTGTGCCTTACTATTCTTTTGCATTATTTCATTTTTCACTTTATTTTGTGTGATTGCATGTGCATGATGTGATCCCCTATGACGTTCTATTTGATGTTCTCTCTCTCTTTGTGGCATTCCTCTATTTGTACCTTCATTCTTCTCTATGTCATCAATCTTTTAATTTTGACACAAAGCATCGAGACATTCATGTCTCTTCCATGTTGACCCAAAATATGTTTTTCTTTTCCCTTATCTTTTTCATTTTTTCTTGTGTTTTCCTTTTGGAGATGATGCAAGGCGTCAAGACATTCATGTTTCTTCCATGTTGACTCGAAATGATTTTTCTTTTTTTTCGCTCTCTTGTGTCACTCTTCTAGTTCTATGTGTATTGGGGGAATGATGACAATTCCAAGCTCTCTAATATCATTGTAGCAAGAACATATTGACCCCAAATCTATAGATCCCTTATGTTTTTGGTGTTTTCATTTTGGGGAAACCCATCTCTTTCTTTTTCTTTTGCATGACGTAGCTTCACTTGGAAACATATGACTTGGCATAGGGATTTCCAAGTTGGATCTCATGTCTTCTTTATTTTTTGCATTTATCATTCACTACTTTAAAGTAATTTCTTGCAACATGTTGTTTAGCAATTTCTTTAAAGTGGGGGCATACATTGGCATTATTCTTTTGCATTTTTCTTTTTCATGGTTCATGGTGCAATCATCTTACTTTATATACGATGTGTTTTTTACTTTGTGGATGAAATTGGGTTTAATATCCTTCAAGAGAATGATCTCTCTTAGCACATTACATTCCTCTTAGTCGCTTGATGTGACACACTGCATCCCCTAAGTTGTGAATCTTCTATTCTTTGATTGGTCCTCTCTTGGAGACATTAAGCACAATGTTCCCTATGTTAAATACCTCACATGAACTAAGCAAGACTCCTTTGAACGTTCTTTAAAATTTGCATTTATATGGCCACCTTGCATAACATAGCTTGCATGCCTATGATGCCATCTTGTTTTTTCATGAGCTCCAAGCATACGAAGTTTTGCTTGCCTCATGAAGCTCAAAAATAATTTTTACGTGGTGCCTTATTAAAGTTATTAGGGGGTATAACTTTGGTATGGCTTAAGCGAGAAGCCCAACCAAGGCATGACTTTCCCCATAGCCACTCGTGTGTGTGTGTGAGTGCATACCAGCCATGAGTGTATGTTTCTCACCTTTTTGGACTTCTCACCCAACAGATAGCCAGGAGTTTCATTTCTACAGAGTGAGTATGCATTTTTCGAACAAACAACCTAGATGTGATCAACATTGTGATGGAGAAATGCTTGAAGCTTGATCCAACTCTTTTATATTTTTACCTTTTCTCTTTGTGTCTTTGACAGTGCATTCTTGTGCTTTTTTGTTCCTCTTTATATCATTCTCATGTGTGTCCTTCTATGCTTATGTTGGTTTGTTATGGGATCTTGATCCTGGGGGCTTGATCACCCCTCTTGATCGTTGTTGTCTCATCTTATTGGCATTGGTACACTAGGATCCCTCTTGATGTGTGTTTGTCTACTTTAGTGTGAGTAAGAAGCAAGTTCATCCTCTCACTAAAGTGGGGGCTAAATAGAGTCACGGAAAAAGTATCCCTTCTACTTTTCCTAGCTTGTTTGGGCCCTCCTTGTGAGTCAAGCTTAACTTTGCCTTGATTTAGTGTTGTAATGTGGTTAACACATTCACATTAGGTCTTGGGACCTTGTGAAATAATGAATGTAAATGGTACCTTGCTAAAGTGTTGTGAAGTGTTGTAACTCACTTTCACACTTTTCTAAGGTCTTATTAATTAATTACACCTAATAAACCTCTTTTTAACATTAATCTTTCCTTATTTTGAAATGTTGTAAAGTGTTGTAACACACTTTCACACTTTTCTAGGATTTTCATTAATAATTGGGCTTTCTTATGCTTTAATTGTCCCTATTTTGCATCTACAAGCCTCATTTATTACATCTTTTCAAGGATAATCCTAACACCAATCATTAGCCAATCATAATTTCAATGTTTCTAGTTTGAATGGCCCAGATTTAGTGATCTAGGACTCATTTGCCACCTTGGGTGAATAGGTCCCACCTGGATCTTTTGGCCCCAAACCGGATTTCACACATTTTTAAGCACTTTTGATTTTTGGTCCCATACATTATGCCTGATGGGACTCATTTGTCACCTTGGGCGAATGAGTCCCGTGTGGCCCAAAATCAAAATTAATTCATTTTTTTAGTAGGGTTTTATCCTCCTAGATCTGATGTCGGCTTGTAGTGTTGTAATTATGGGAATTCTTGCATAATTTAGTATAAATACAAGGTTCTTTCACTCATTTTCATCCCAAGCATTCAAGTGTTCATTCTCATAGAAAATTTGAATTCACAAGAGCATTCAAGAGCATTCAAGGGTAGATTATCAAGCATTTTAGAGCATTTCCAAGCATCAATCATCATGTCAAATATTTTATGCATCATGTTTGTTGTTGTGCTAACCATTGTGGTGTAGGGTTTGTGATTCAAGCAAGTGTTTCATTCAATATCAACATCATTCAAGCTAGATTCAAGATCTACATCTATTGTAGCCACTTCAAGCATATTTGCAGCACCTTATTGCCAAGGTTTGGTGAGTTGTAACATTGTTATTTGTTCATTCATCATTCTCCATTCTTATTTGATTTCATTTCAAGGATTGATTTCCAAAACGAGGTTTGACCAAGGAAAACCCCTATCCACTAACCAACAACATTTTTCTCTCTCCTTTGTGTGTGCTTTGCAAGTCTAGATTGTAGATTTCCTAAGGAGTAAGATTGGAGAGAAGTTGCAAGTCATTCAAAGTTGTCAAAGTTGTCATCAAGCCTTTGAGAACCTTGGAGAAAACCTATAAGTTGCAAATCAAAGATTCAAATCCAAAAACTAATCAGGAAGGATAGAGCATACAGAGAAGATCAGGATCAACCTTTGAAGCTTCAAAAAATCCCAACTAGACTGTTTCACCACTTTTGGCGAATGAGTCCCAGTTTGAGTCAATTTTCAAGATTTTGCATATTTAGATACCCTTTTGTCTGCAACCTATTCTTGCACAATTTTCTAGAAATTGAACTGATTTGTCCAGCTTGGTGAATGAGTCCCAGTCAATAATAAAAGAAATTTTTCTAGTGTTCCAAACCTCCATCCAGCCTTTTCTGGATTTCCAAGTGCACGCATTCTGTTTTATAGTTTTTTGTGTTGTTTCATTCACTTTTCTTGGTCATTTAGTGCTACTTTGCATTCAATTAGGTTTTAGCATTGCATCTTGCATTTCATTATCTTTTCCAAGTTTAAACTTGGTGGTGAACCCATCATTAGTCTACTTTCAACCCCTAGGATAGCCCTATTGCAAGATCTCTTTCTATTTTGCATTGAGATCTCTAGGGTTACCCTTGAGTGGAACCATCTTGAAAGTGGGTGTTATAACACTTAAACACCATTCCATTTCCTCACCCCCATTTTTTGTGGTTCCAGTTGCATTCTCAATAGGATCTTCAAGGAGTTTCCAAATGTTTTAGAAGACTCACCAATAGTCTTCACATTCTCTTAATCCTTTTTCTTATAAGCCTTTTCCTTGTCACCAATGCTATCTTTATATTTTTCATCATTTTTCTCTTTTTTAGCATCACTAGACTCATCTTCATTCTTCTTCCCATCATCATTTGATTTATCATTTTTTTCTAGAGGAGACATATTTTTTGTATTCTATGCCTCAGATATCTCTGGGTTGTCTTGTACAACCTCTTCTTCTTGCTTTGCATTCTTCTTTGTGTCCGGAGGTGGTGTGTTACGCTTTGCTTCCATATCCTCCTTTTTCATTTCACTATCTTTTTTACCAACATTCTCTTCCATTGGAGGAGTATCATTAGTATTCACATCTTTTTGTACATCCTCCTTAGCTACATTCTCATATTGAGCATCTTCCAGTGTGTTCACTTTAGGAAAAGAGACATCAACATTCATTTCACTGTCTGGAGTCATACCTAACTCCTTTTCCATATTTGTAGCCTTCTCAACAGTCTCATTCATTAGCCTCTCTCTATCATTTTAATCGCTGCTCAAAGTGTGGTAACCCTTTGCTTGGTCCTAAACTCTTTATTGTATAATTGAGATAATTTAGCTCTATCCTCATCAAAAATAGATCAACTAAATTTCTCTAAAGAAAAAGTTCTCAATTTTGCATCTTCATTTGTTGCCTCTTCTCTTCATGTAAGTAATGCACTTTTGAGATCCTCGGGCAATTGGCCTTCAATATCTTTCATTTCAACATCAAATATTACTATGTATCTAACTATTGCTTCTTCAATTATTAACTTATAAGTATCTATTGAAATGATGGATGCACAATGTACCTGAAGCTATAGCCTTCAAGAGGACCTTTGCCAAGAAGAAATTCAACCACACAAAAAGTGTTGCAACTAAGGGCATGCAAATAGATATTGCTATTGATCTAGAATATGATTACAAATGTACAAATTCCCTGAATATATAGGCATGAGAGAGATACAAGATGCAATATGATGTTGCCATGTGTCATGATCTAACAACATGTGACAACATGTGGCAACATGTGAACCCTGCCTAGGAAATGATAAAATATTGAGATAAGTTCTAGAAGGACAACTCATCTTCTAGAAGGAATCTTATCCCCTACAAACATGGAAAGGGGAATTACCCCATTACTAATGATTTATCTAATAATGTAACCTAGGACTAAATTAATTGAAGACCTAAGTTAACTTATGCTAGTGTAATAAATAATTAATTAAACTAACAATATCATCCATAGTGGGATACAAGGCAGCAATCTATTCTGACATTTCATGTTCAATTATACCATTAAATAATGCATCTAATCTCAGACGACTATGTTTTCTTACTGAAGGGTTCTTCTCCTTCCTCTTCTTCTTGGATTCCAGATTATTCTCTCCTTTTCCAGACTTAATTCTCTTTTGTCTCACATGAATTATAAATGCATTTTTCTTATTTTCTACCTTTGCATCACTATCAAAGTCCATAATGTCTATTTTGGCTTTATTTGTGCTAGTCTCTTCTTGAGTTACACCAAAATTTCTCTTCCTAGTGAGAGGTCCTTCTTCCTCTACCTCAGAACTTACATATCTTTCTCTTGTTTCTTTTGCTTTCACTTTCCTCTTTTATGAGTCACTTTTTTGCTTCATAAAAACACTCTTTTCCTTCATAGGTGCACTTTGTTGTTTAATTTGAGGACTAGTTGGCTCCTTTCTCTTTGTTCCACTAGCAGAAAGTTTAGTTCTGGAGAAATTGAGGGAAACTAGAGAGGGGGTAGTTGTTCTACCAGATCTTCTTATGTTGGGGGCACCTTCTAGAGAATTGGAAATGCTCTTATATTTCTCCACAAAGTCCTTAGGAAGTCCCATCATCTCTACAACTTGTGTAATCATCTTTTAAACATTTCAGTTGATATCCTTCTTCTTGTGCTCCATATGTACTTCGATAGAATTTTCCTCATAAGTTCCATATCTTCCCTCAATTGCATCTCTAGGCACGCTAAGCATATGGTTAGCTATACCAATAATTACATGCTTTGCAACTTCATATCCTATTTCAGGGATCCACATAGTTCTAGGCTCAACAACCTCCATCATACACCAGTCTTTATTAACCACAAAGATAATGCCATTTTTATACTTCTCCACCATACTCTTTGGAATCCTTTCTCTAGATTGCATGTTCTCCTAGAAATTTTTAAAGAATCCCCATAATTCTTTCTTATGTGTGTCTACATCACCTAATCTCATCAAGGGGTCTTTGATTTGAATAGCCACTAAGATTTCCTTCAACCATACAATGTTCTTGGTTTCAGGAACCTCATTTAGTAAATAAAATAACAAAAAAAAATCAATGTCCCAAATCATAAGGGTTACCAGGAGTCCTTGGTCTTCTACAAATTCTCCAAGATTTTTTCCCATAACAACTCACACAAATCATAGTTAGTACCTTTCTTTATCATCTCATATGCAGTGTTGATGGAAATAGCAGAAACAAAGTTCTCTATGTTTGTAAAGTATATCTTGTACCCTATCATCATTGATGCATATTTTACTATAGGGTCTTTAATGTCCTTGATAGTCAGGGCTCTCTTGTCATATTTTGCACCTGTTAAATCCATTACCATTTCATTTTTTTACCGATTTGAGTGTCAGAATTGGTTTGATTGAACATAATCTTGTTACAACCCTAATTGTCTCCTTATTAATTATATTTGGTATTTCTAACCAAATAAACCTATCATGAATCATTCTCAAAGTGTATCTAATCCACTCATCTACATAGAAAAAGATAGGGAAATTGTTCCAAATGTCAAGCTTCTTCTTCATCAACCTCTTGAACTCGAGTTTCAATTCAAATTCATCTCCAGTAAGCTCATTAACCCATACATCTCCTAGCTTAGAGTAGTTGCACTCTTCCAATTTTGTATGCATGTACATCTTGACATCTTCTATATGCATTACACCATATGGAATACTAAAAAATGCACCATCTGGGTCCATCATCATTAACTTATTAGGGTGCCTCTTAAATTTAGGTTGAGGATAATCTACAACCTTAGCAACTTTTGGAGTACATATCTTGCAACAATTTGAAATGCTTCTAAAACTAAGGCAAAGGAGAAATCTATAAATACCTTTCGAATCTCTGCCACTAGGGTTTTGCTTGAAAATTCAAAATCACTTCACTTTGCTCCTTATCTTCTTCTCTCCTTGAATGCCCATTTGAAAATTACTTAAAACATATGAGTGATCACTTATAAATTATTTTTAAATGACCTAAAATGCATTGAATGTACTAATTTTAAGTTCAAGAAAAAGCTGATAAACCCTAACTTTGATAGTATAGTCACCTTCAATTGCTCCACAAAATTTTGCAACATACTATTTTCCATTGGAATTTTCACCAATAGGTCAAGAATATCAACATACACCTTGTATCCACATGCTAAGGGAATCAACATCATATCTTTAGTGGGGGCTTAAGGATATTATGTTCAAACTCCCCTTAAGCCAAAGATATCACTTAGTTTTTGGAGAAAACATCTACACCAGAGGCTAGCACAAATTCACTCTTAACATCACTCTCTTCTTTATTTTTCTAGATCTTTCTCATTTCCTTCTTCATTTCTACCAGATCCACATTTTTTTATCAAAACATTCTTGTTCAGTGAACTAGAGGGTTTCGCATCTGTACTTTTGCAGAACTTAGCAATGTGTCCTGACTTATTGCATTTGTAGCATTTGGAATTTTGAACAAACTTTCTTCCACTTATTCTAGATCTATATTGATTATTCTTATGCACAAATCCATTGCATGTATAAAAATAGCCATTGAAATATGGAAACATCATACCATTGTTATAGTCATTCATTATTTGATTTATGTATTCACTAGCTCTATGGCCAAATCTTTTGCATGTGAAACATTGACCAGGAAATGATTGAGAAGTTTGATTCATTTTGCTTCTACATTCTATAGCCTTATGTCCAAACTTATTGCAGGAACAAAAATAACCTTTAAAATATGGGTACCATTACACATTTGGTTGTCTAATTGGTTGTCTTTTGAATTCACTCTTCTGATTCCAAACCTTTTGGAAGTTGTTCTTCTTGTCATTGTTCTTTTTAACCTTGTTTCGAGTTTGATTTTTCTTTGACCTTTTACCTTTCTCAAATCCTAATCCTTCTTTTTCTTTAGATCCCTTTTGATTTGCAATCATCTCATCGAGCATTGTATTACTCTTCTTGAATATGTCTTCTTGAATCTTTGCTTTCTCTGGATTTGATCTCAAGGTTACAACTTCTTGTTCAAGCTTTGAACATTCTTCATATTTATCTTTCAATTTAGAATTTAGGCAGTCTTCAACTCTTTTAATTTATTCAATCTGTAATTTTAGGATGGGAATTGTGTATATGAAAATCTGTCTATTATAATGAATTCAAAACACAATCAATAAAACCTTATATCAAAGAAGCTTAAAGAAAATATAAACAAACTCTCATGGCAGCTTCTTCAAAGTCGTCTTATTGCTCTCTATCTCCAGTGTTTCGTTGATTCAAGTTTCTCTCAGATTTAGTATGTCAAGCTCAACGAAATGGACTACTAGAGAATGAGATTTAAACTAAAATGCATACTATGCTAAAATGCAAGATTATGCTATGATATGATAATATTATTGCTAAGATATGATTATTGCTAGAATGCTAAGAGATGCAAGTGTATAAGCGTAATTGCGTGTATGTGTCTATATGTGTGTAACCAATGCTTGGATTCGCACATGTACTTATAGAGTTTTTCAATGATTTTGATTGGCTGTCATGATCAACGGTTGAGATCAAGCCTATCAAGATGGACGGTGAGAGAATTTTGAAAGGTGAGAGAGAAATAAAAGATTTCCTCCTTCACAAATTTTCTCATTTAGATCTGAAGGAAGGTTGCCATTTGAAGAATGAGTTGGGAATGAATTTCATAATTAAATAAATAAATTTATTTAATTATATGTGAGGATGAAATTAGAAGTTCACATAACTAAATTAGTAATATTTAATTATGTGCGAGAGATGAATTTAGAAGTTCACATAATTAAATTAGTAATATTTAATTATGTGTGAGAGATGAATTTAGAAGTTCTCATAATTAAATTAGTAATATTTAATTATGTGTGAGAGATGAATTTAGAAGGCAATTAAATATTTTAAAATATTTAATTATGTATGGAGTGAGAAAAGGTATTAAATTAAATATTTATAATATTTAATTTACTATGAGATGAAGAGGGTGTTTGGAGGAATATTCCATTATTTGAATTAAAATATTCAAATTTAGAATAACATGATAATTAATATAAATAAATTATAAAATTTATTTAATTTAATTAAGAGGAATATGGAAGATGGTAATAATTAAATAAAGTTATTTATTTAATTAAGGTAGAAGAATTATAAAAGTGAACAATATAAATAAATAATTAAATTTATTTATATGTAGATGACTTTAGAAGATTAATTAAATAATTTATATTTAATTAATTAACAAGCTTGATTAACCATGACCATTTTTAGACATACACATTTTTCCCCTCTTTGAAGTGATGTGTGAAACGCATTGCTTCAAAGAAAATAATTTTTTTGCCCCTGATATGCCTTTGATGTTGATGCTGATGATGCCCCCTTGGGAGGTAAATCACAGTAAATTGGATGAGGAAAGTCTGATGGTGATTTAGTGATTTAGCACCCGATATTTGGTGTAAAAGATGCCCCGAGTGAAAAAAATAAAGTAAATGCCACCAAAAACCCACCTTAGTTGACCCATATAAGGTTAAAGGGGTGAAAGTGGAAGTCATTTTCACCTTTTTGCTATAGTGATTTTGATGCTCTGATAGTGACTTGGCGAGATGCAGATTCCATTTCACATGCATAGATTCGAAGGGGCCCACTGATTCCAGAGACCAACTGCGTATGGACCACCGGTGAGTTGATTCAACCCTTTATGATTTGAAATTTTGTGAATTTGATCAATTTTTCAACCATTTCCACGTAGATTTAGGGAAAAAATCACGTTTTAGCGCATACAACTATTTGTTTTAGCGCATTCGAGAAAATTTCCGTAGCGCATCTAGGATGTTCTTTAGCGCATATAGGTGCAAGGTAAATTTTAGGTTTTCTAGCGCATACGAGGTGTAGATTAGTGCTTATAGGGGTCAATCCCTACTAGAAAAATTTTGCGCATCTAGGGCATAGAGTCACACATTTAGGGATTGGCCGCAATAAAGGTGGATTAGCACATCCGTTGGGTGTCTTAGCACATCTAGGGTTTTAGCGCTTATAGGAAAAATTGTAGCACTTTTAGGGAGAAAAAGCGTGCTTGTGGAGTTTTAGTGCTTTCAAGGCAAACTGTAGCGCTTATGAGTTTTAGTGCATCGAACGCGCAAATTAGCGCATCTAGGAAAATTTTGGCAGAATGCAATTGTGATGAAAAATGATGGTGTACATTGCTTCCTTGGTCAATAGATAGATAAATTATTTTTCCATCATGCTGATATGGATAGAAATGATAGAAAATCTGATGATTAACTGATAACTTTGCTTCCCCGAATAGAAAACAAAGAGTAGATAACTGATAACTTTGTTTCCCAAAAATGAAAAACAACGAGTAGATGGATTGACTGATTGTCTAATTGTTGAATAACTTTGCTTCTCATGAATGAAAAACAAAGAGTAGATTGATTTATTGTTTGATAACTTTGCTTCATATGAATGAAAAACAAAGAGTAAATTAATTGATTGTTTGATAACTTTGCTTCATATGAATGAAAAATAAAGAGTAAATTGATTGATTTTTTGATAACTTTGCTTCATATGAATGAAAAACAAAGAGTAAATTTTTGATAAATTTGCTTTCTATGATAGAAACAAAATAGTAAATGATGGGTTTTCAAACGTATTTGCATTCATGACTGAAGTACAAATAAGAAAATGATTTGATTGTTCATAAATTTGCTTTCCTGAAAAAAGAAAACAAATAGTAATAGGATGATAGAGTAGCTTTATTTGATATTCAGATAGATCGATTTAGCATCGAGTTCATGATATGAGCCACTTAGATAGAGTACCTGATATGGTTCACTTGATATGGGTCACTTGATATGGTTCACTAATATGGGTCACTAATATAGTTTATTTAATAGATAGGGCACATGATATGAGTCATTGGTATGAGTCTGATTAATTGTCCTTGTGATAACCAAAAAAAAAAAATAGGAGGTTTTCGATAACCTCCAGATTAGAGAGCGTTTTGTAATATGTTGGGATCGGGTAGGAGAGCTGACTCCGGCAAAGAAAAAGTGGATAGTTGACTGTGGCTTAGGATCTTTGTTGACTATCATGAGAGGGATTCGAGTCAACAGGGGACTGTTGACTACATTAGCAGATAGGTGGCATTCTGATCATAACACCTTTCATTTGCTGACTGGTGAGATGATCGTGACACCTGAGGATGTATACAGGATTCTAGGGATTCTTGTGGTAGGTTCCCTTGTGGTTTATGACCACGAGGAGATAGGAGGGATGGAGGCACTGAGGAGGGTATGCGATGATATGTCGATAGCAGGATATTGGGTGTCGTGGGCAGATTTCAGCAGATACCCAGCCTTAGTTGTTGTGTTGGGTGCATTCATTGGAGGCTTCCTTGGACCGGACCATTGATCGAAGGGATTTTCAGTTGGTTGGGATAGGATGCTAGAGTGGATGGTGACTGTGCCGCAGAGGTATGCCTGGGGGAGCTACATTTTGGCTCATTTGTATCATGATCTACATCAGGTGGTATACCGAGGATCGACGAGTTTGGCCAGTAGTGTGACACTGCTCCAGATTTGGGCATGGGAGCATATTGCAATTACGAGGATAGAGTGTTCTAGGGCTAGGCCACCAGGCAGGCCATATGTATATGTGTATTCAGGTGCACTTGTCCAACCCAAGCTGGGCAAGTTGGAGTACTAGCGGCGCATGCTGGATGATGTGGATTCATTTATATGGAGGCCGTATACAGATTGCGACCCCTAGGACATAGATCATTTGGAGATGCCATTTGTTTGTATGCCCCACTATCTGATAAGATGGACCCCATACATTATTGAGATATTTTTGGCCTTGCGGGTTCAGAGACAGTACGGATTCACACAGGGTATGCCACAGGGCGTTGCTCATTATGGGCAGCGCAAGGATGATCCTGGATGGGGACGATGTATTACATACCAGGTGGCATATACAAAGTATTCTAGCTTACAATATGAGGTATGGGCATATAGGCCTAAGGTGACAGATACAGGGATGTCAGATGAGTACTTAGTGTATTTCCACACACATCGCTTCCCACGATTGACATGCCCAGATGAGCTAGGGCCCATTGTTGTAGTACAACAGCTAGGGGTGGAGAGATAGGAGGAGGTGGCTAGTGGAGAGTAGGCGTTGGGTGGAGGAGAGGAGGCGGTGGGTGGAGGAGAGGAGGAGGA
This sequence comes from Sequoia sempervirens, assembly GCA_007258455.2. NCBI lineage: Eukaryota > Viridiplantae > Streptophyta > Pinopsida > Cupressales > Cupressaceae > Sequoia > Sequoia sempervirens. The sequence goes on from VDFB02098726.1 coordinate 41,405, forward strand.
GGAGAGCGGATATGATGAGGAGGGGGACAAAGATGAGGAGAGAGGCAGAGATGAGGATAGCTTAGATGATGGGGATGATGGGGGCAATGGTGGAGGGGAGGAGGGGAGGGTAGTGAGGCAAAGATTAGACATCCTAGGCAGTGCTCAGATTATACAGAGGCCTCGATCTGGTGGGAGACCATGGACAATTATCAGGGTCTCCTCCTCATCACAACAGGCGCAAATAGACATGTTGCAGGCCCAGGTGCAGACTGTTCAAGGTCAGCTAAGTCAGGCACAAAGTGTGATAGCATAGTTATAGTCACAGCTGGCACATGCACAAGCACAGGCTCCAGCAATGACATAGGTATCTCAGCCTGCCCTAGACCCACAGATAGCCCAGCTGATCACAAAGAGGGATACATTGAGATGGAGGGAAGTGGAGGCCGAGGGTGTCACTCAGAGGCTTATGGGTACTATAGAGAGTGCATCCTTACGTGAGGCTATTTCTGAGGGCATGGAGATGGCGAGGGAGGCAGAGTATTACTGTGTCAGATATGAGGAGTTGTGTCCTCCTGAGCATAGGGAGCCATTCCCACGATCTCGCAATAGGACCAAGAGCAGGTCGCGGATAGCCACACAGAGCATGGGGGTTACTGGGCCCCGGCGGGATCCAGACATAGGTACTAGTGGCAGGCCACCTCCTTCCGGACCAACTCCATCAGGGGCATCGACCAACTAGTTTGTGATGTTGTGATATAGATATATTTCACACATGTATAGCTTTTTTGGAGCATGTATATGTGATTTTTTATTATATCCCATGTATCTCTCTTTGGACTTTTCAGTTTCTTTGGACATTGGACATTTGTATTATTTATGATGAGCGGTGATATGCAGCAGCGATAATTTTTGATGATGTGATGTGCATTTATGGGATGATTATGTGATATGCATTTATTTCTATATGTTATGGATTTTGGTATGCATTTTAATGCCTTGATGTTTAACATGATATGTAGGATGAGTTGATATGATGTGTTTATGAGGATGATGAAAAAATGATGGATGATGCGTACTAATGATGTCATGCAGGTGGATGACTTATGATGTGATTATGAAAATATGTCATGGGATATTTGATATGTTTTATGAAAAATGTTGTTTTGCAAATGATATAAAAATGCATGTATGGAATGTTTGTTTTAGGATTTTCGAATGCAAGTAACTAATGATAATATGATGGAAAATGAATGTTGTGTTTATGATATGCATCATGAAGTTGTAATATGAATTTGATATGAAAAATGAGAGGATGATTAAAGGTATGATGTGAATGTAATGTGACAAATGATAACTGATATGAATGAAGTGAAGTGATTAATAATAATGAGATGTATGATAAGATGATAAATGATATGTTTTGAAATGTAATGATTTGTAATGATGATGAAAATAAAATGATAGATGATAAAATAAAATGATAAACGATAATAAAACGAAATGATAAATGGTAATGAAATGAAATGATAATGAGATGATAATGAGATGATAAATGAAATGATAAGTGATAATGAAATGAACGATAATGAAATGGTAAATGAACTGATAAGAAATGAGATGATAAACGATATGATAATGAACATAATGATAATGAGATGATAAATGAAATGATAATATGAAAATGAAATTGATATAATAATGACATGATGAAAATTTTGAATGATAGGAAATGATAATGATAATGAAGTGATGATATGAAAATGAAAGTGATATGATAATGAAATGAATGATAATGAGATGATAAATGAAGTGATATAATAATGACATGATGAAAATTTTGAATGATAGGAAATGATAATGATAATGAAATGATAATATGAAAATGAAATGATAATATGAAAATGAAAGTGATATGATAATGAAATGAATGATAATGAGATGATAAATGAAGGATAATGAAATGACAGAAGATAATGAAATGACCTGATAATGAAATGAATGATAATGAAATGATGAAGAATTGAAATGATATGAAATGAGAATGATAATGAAATGATGATATGAAAATGAAAGTGATATGAAATGATACATGATCCTAAATGATATGCAAATGAATGGCAAATGATAGATGATAGGACCTAGATGAAATGATAATGAGGATGAGATGATAATGAAGATGAAAGGTAATAATGAAACAAATATTTGAATGTCCTCCACAAATAGTCCAAAGAGACATGGCAGTCGTTGATGTTCTTGTTAGCCCTTTCAAAAACTCTGATGTAAATCTAGTATGCAGATATATATACACTGATCTAAAATGAAATGGAACTAAATGAAATGAACCATTTGTTGAGCCTTTTATTAGCTTTCTTGAATCATCATAGAGTTTTAAAAGATGTTGGAAGTATGTACAAGCATCAGAGGGTAAATTAGCACCAATGATGACTTGAGTACAACTTTCATGATTTTTGACATAGCAAGTAAACACATGCATCGAGGTATACTTGAACCAAGATGACCTAAGCATTTATTGCATAAACGGACAAAGACTAACTACCTTCTGATGCAAATTTGGAACTGTCATCATGTCTCGTGACATATTTGCAACAGGTGGATAGTTAACCTCAAGACAACAGACAAAGAAAAATCATCCTCTTTCCTCGCCACTCTAGTTTAGTACATCATCGAGTGTGCTCCAGAGAGATGATATCAAAAATTAAACAACCATTGTTCAAAGTTTAGTACTGCTATGCCAAACATTATTCAGATTTTAGATCATCCAGATATGAGTCATGATATGGTACTTAGTTGAAAACTGTTGTGATTTCGATTAATGATTGGATAGTTGTTCATAAGATTCGATTGTTTGTTCGCAAGTTTGGATTTGATGTCATTGTCTAGTTGTTTTGGTAAAACCTAAGAGTTGATTTCCCCCAGTATGTCAATGTTTCCCCCCAGTATTGACACAACTTGTTGAAATGGATATGTACAATGCTCAAGCCATGGTAAGACGTTATCGTTCTAGGCAAATGATGAAAACATGATGCTGGTATGGCCCTAAGATGATGAAAAGATGCATGAAATGAAGGCTGAGAAGCCAAGTGTAGAATATGAACTAATAGATGGAGAGCTACAAATAGCATCTGTTTGCTAGATTTTCACTATTTGTTTTTATTGCATTTTTCTTGTCAATAGACTGCCTGTCGCCAGGTTTTCACCCTATGACAATTTTTTTTTCGCTACCGAGATGCCTGTTTACCAGGTTTTCATCAGGATAACTATTTTTCAGGACCTTTTCCACTGTTTTTGGATTTCTTCAAGACTTTTTCTACTGTTTTTGTATTTTTTCAAGACTTTTTCTGCTGTTTTTGTATTTTTTAGGGCATTTTCTGCTATTTTTGTATTTTTTCAAGACATTTATGGATGATGATAGCTGACTTAAACATAATATTTCTTCAGGTGCATGTTGTTGATGGGTTCTTCAAATAGGTCCCCTTCTAGCATTGATAGCTTGTAGGCTCCTGAACTGTAGACTGCAATAACCACATAAGGACCTAGCCAATTTGGTTCAAATTTTCCTTTCTTTTCTCTATCTTGCTAATTTCGTGGGTTTTCTTTCAAAACCAGATCACCCACCTGAAAGGTATGTGGCTTTACTTTGTGATTATAGCTACAAGACATCATCTATTGGTATGCTTTCAAATGGCCAGCTGCTCTTTGTCTCTTTTCATCTAGGAGTTTGAGCTCTTAGAGTCGGGAAACTCTGTATTCATCATCTATTGTGAGGCCTTTCAGTGATACTCTGAGTGATGGGATTTCAACGTCTAGAGGTAGGATGGCTTCTGCTCCATAGAAAAGAGCAAATGGAATTGCTCCTATTGGCATGCGGACACTGGTTTTGTAGGCCCATAAGGTGGGATTTAGTTGAACATGCCAATCTTTCCCTGAATCATTCACGATCTTCTTTAAAATTTTCATTGTAGTCTTATTTGAGGCCTCTGCTTGGCCATTCCCTTATGGATAGTAAAGTGTCGAATATCTATGTTGAATGTGAAATCTCTCACAAAGTTCATCAACATCCTGATTCTTGAAAGGTCGTCCATTATCCGTAATAATGGAGTTGGGAATGTCATACCGACAAATAATATAGTTGAGTATGAACAATGATATTTGTTTTCCAGTAACTTTAGTAAGAGGTACTGCCTCAATCCATTTGGTAAAATACTCTATCGTTGTGATGATGAACTTGTGTCTATTCGATGATGAAGGATGAATCTTGCCAACTAGATCCAACCCCCATTGAGAAAATGGCCAGGTTGGTGTGAACGGTTGTAGTTCTTGTGCAAGAGCATGAATGAGATTCCCATGAATTTGAAATTTTGAGCACTTCACAAAAGTGAATGATTCCCTCTCCATTGTAGGCCAGTAGTAACCCATTCTAATCAATTTCTTAGATAAGGTCAATCCACTTGAATGAGTACCACGAATGCCACCGTGAACTTCTTGTAAAGCTTTGTCAGATTCGTCACATTCAACACATCAAAGTATAGTACCATCAAGACCATGGTGATAAAGGGTGTCAGCGATAAGGGTGTAGTGAGAAGATTGGCGGATAAAATTTTGCTTTTGGTTACGGGATAAATTAGGTGGTAAGATATCATCTTTGAGGTAGGCATAAATCTTGCCATACCAAGGTGAATCGGATCCTACTAAGTGGCAAATGATTTGGCTTTCAGGTGTGTCATAAGCAGGTGTAAATGATTGTTCCACCAGAAATTCATAGCGAGCCTGATTTTCTGGGAGTTGTAACAATGATGCTATTGTAGCCATGGCATCAGATCCTTTGTTATCAAGCCTTGGAATTTGAGTAAATTTGATGTCCACAAAGTACTTCTTGAAGTCGTCAACCATCTTTTTATATGGCAACATTTTGTCATCTTTTGTCTGATAATCATCATTGATCTAATTAATGACTAATTGTGAGTCGCCATACACTTGTAACTCTATAATCCTCCATTCCAATGCTATTTTAAGTCCAATGATTAATGCTTCATATTCGGCTATGTTGTTGGTGCATGGAAACATCAACCTATATGATTGACGAATGGTGTGTCCTTGGGGGTGATGAAAAGTATGCCTACCCCTGATCCATGTTGAGTGAAAGAACCATCAAAATATAAGGACCATGGTTGTTTGGATTCAGCAGTAAAGACATCAGCATTTGGAAATTCAATGTGCAAGGGATGGTTTGCTTGCAGTGGTGCTTCAACTAGTTGATTAGTGATAACTTGTCCTTTGATTTCCTTACGATCAACATAATGGACATCAAATTCACTTAAGATCATAACCCATTTTGCTAGCCTTCCTGTCAATGTAGCCTTGATTAACAGATACTTGAGTGGATCAATCTTTGAAACAAGATTGATTGTATGAGTTAACATGTAATGCTGAAATTTTTGTGAAGCAAAGACTACTACTAGGCAAGCCTTCTTGATGGAAGTGTAGTTGAGTTCATGACTTGTTAGTGTTCTGCTGATGTAATAAATTGCACGTTCTTTCCCTATATGGTCTTCTTGTGCTAGCAATGCACCCAAGGATGTCTCTGTTGCGACGATATACAAGATCAATGGTTTGTCTGGATTTGGTGGTACTAGAACTGGTGGAGTCATTAAGTACTATTTGATTTGTTGAAAAGCCAATTCACACTTGTCATCCCACTTGAAAGGAACATTCTTATGCAGTAGATGTGTGAAAGGTAAACTTTTGTTGGCCAGTTGTGCAATGAACCTTCGTATAGATTGAATTCATCCCTATAATGATCTCAATTGACTAATTTCCTTGGGGGATGCGTTTCCATGATTGCCTATACCTTGGTAGGATCTACTTCAATTCCTTTTTGTGATACTATATATCCTAAGATTTTTCCAGATGTAACCCCAAAAACACATTTTTTGGGATTGAGGCGAACTTTGAATTTCTCCAATCTTGAAAATATTTTGGAAAATATTTCCAAATGTCCTTCTCGGGTGTGTGACTTTTCCAATATGCCATCTACATAATCGTCCATGAATGTGTGCATCATGTCATGAAAAATTGTAGTCATAGCTCTTTGGTAGCCCCAACATTCTTTAGACCAAAAGGCATGACGTTCCAACAGTAAGTTCCCCATGAACATGTGAAAGTTGTTTTCTCCTGGTCTTCAGGTGCAATCTTGATTTGGTTGTAACCAGAAAAATGATCGATTAATGAATACATGGCATGGCCAACTGTCAGATCAACTATAGTTTCGATGTTTGGAAGTGGGAAGTCATCCTTAGGACATGCTTTATTAAGATCTCTGAAATATGTGCATATTCAGACACTTTTATCTGGCTTGGATACAAGAACAATGTTGGAGATCCATTCTACGTAGTTGATTGATTTTATGAAGCCCACATCAAGGAGTTTTCTCAGTTCTTCTTTAACCAATAATGCAACATGGGGGTGCATCTTTCTGAGTTTTTGTTTCACAGGCTTAACCCATGGTTTGATAGACAAGTGATGCATGATAAGATCAAGATCAAGACCTGGCATGTCCGCATAAGACCAAGCAAAGTTGACTTGATTTTCTCTTAGAAATTCCATGAACTCTTGTATTTCTTTCTCTGTCATTGATGCAACTAATTGTAAAATCCTTGATTTGTCTGAAGTTTCAAGATTGATGGCATTTGTAGGCTCAATCAAAATAGGAGATCGCTCATGGTAGTGCTCCAGGAGAGTGTCAAGATTCCCATCGTCTAGTGCCTTAAAAAGGTTTTCACCATCTGATACGCTCTTTATTTTATCTTTTGTTTGATCTAATACTGCCAGATTCTAGTTTTCACCATTAGATCTTTCTTTTTTATTTTTACTTTTGCAACTAGGAGAATTGACACTCTCCTGATTAAAGATTCTATAATGAAAATTGCTAGTGGAACAATCATTTGTGTCATTTGCAGAAAGGAAGTTTACGATAGATTCATCACTTGGAAACATAGGTATATCAATAGGTTCGAATGAATCCCAATCAATGATATCAGGATGGATCAAAGATAGCAGGTCGTTGAGTCACGTGAGATAGGCTATGGTTAAGTTCATAATGGAGTTGTCCGTAGGATCCGAGGTATGAGATGGATCAATGATGATACAGTTCTCATGATAATCTTGTTCATTTAAATCTGACTTAGTATCACTAGAATCATAGTCACCTTATAGTTCAGATTCTCATGTTTGGGTTCCTAAACCTTGACCTTCGATTAGGGTTGGGGTATACTAGTGTATTACATCAACCTCTTTGTCCCTCCAGAACTCATCATTGTAAATGATGTCCCATTCATATTCGGCAGAGTCTGTGTCAGAGTGATTATCCATGAAATTTTGAATTGTTTCCAAACATGCTTCTCTTGAATCTGAACCTTCTTGCAATGTGAAGACAGTTCCATGCATTTGTTTGGATGTTCCTTCTTTTGAGTTAGTATCATAGCCTAATCCATTTTTCTCTTTCGCAGCAAGTCCTTGAAGATGAATAGGCTCAACTACTCCTTTTCTTTTTCTGATAGGACCCTTATCATAGCCCATCTTCTGCATGATTGAATACCATTTTCCATATATATCTGTTGGTAATTTGACATTACAAACTATTTCATCTTCATCTTTATAGAGCCAGTTTAGAATTTCTCTATCCTCAGGATCTTCCATAGGGAATTTTTCTTTGATGAATCATCCATTAAACTTTGTGCTTGGCTCTGTTGGTGGTTGCATTGATGTTGATGTTGCTGATATTTGATGTTGTGTGATAGAAGGTTGTCCATGTGACCGAGGTGATGTAGGTAAATTAGCTAAACAGAGAGAGTATTCCCTGACTCCGTGGTCTTTGAATTTCAATTTCTTGTCAAAACTATTGGTTAACTAACTGATTTGTGTATCAATCTTGAGAGAAGTACTAGTACAAGCTTCTCGATTGTTAGGAACCAAAGTATCTTGACTTGCTTTGATGTTGGCACAAGTTTGGACATTTGATTTATCGGTCGGTATCGTGATTTCCTACCCATTATAAGAAAACTTAAGACATTGATGATATGTGGATGGGACAGCTTGCATTTTGTGGATCCAAGCATGACCCAACAAGATGTTGTATGCCAGATCACGGTCTAATACTTGACAGAAAGTATTTTTGATAACAGGTCCCACTCTGATTGGTAGCATGATTAAACCCTTGGACGCTCTTTCCTCATCATCATAGGATTTAATAGTAATTTTCCTTCTAGGATCAATGGAGTCCTCAAAAAATCCTAAAGCCTGAACTAACTTCATGGTACATATGTTTAAACCAACACCTCCATCTATTAGAACCTGTCTAACATGAAACTTGTGGACCATGACTTCTAGGTATAACGATGAATTATGAGGATGAGTTATGGAAACATCATTTTTTTTTAAAAATGAAAGGCATGTGGGTGAGGACAAGTGTCCTACCATGGCTTGAAATTGGTCCACATCCAAATCAATGGATACAGTGGTTTCAACGAGGGCCTTTTCGAGAATTTCCTTATGTACTGGGGAAATATTCAAGAGTTCTATGATAGAAATCTGAGCAGGATTTTTTTGAAGTTGATTGACTAAGTCATATTGATGTTGAGGTGGAGGCCCAGTGGATTTTGAAGAGGCACCCTTTAAGAAAACTTTAGCTTGTTCCCTTGTCGTTGCGTTGACCTCCCTATATTCCATTTTTTCCTTGACTTTTATAACATTGACCTGCTCGTCATCAGTGTAGATATGATTGATTATCGAATCATCAATATGATTCACACTTTTTCACGAAGACTCACCCTTTTGATAGTTGGGCAAAGGATTGTGAAATGCTTGGTGGTCTTCATTTGATTGTTGATGTCCTTCTATTGTGATGGTGCCATTTTTTATTAAGTCTTGAATGGTATTCTTCAAGGCTTGATAGTTATTTGTGCGATGACCTTTGCACCGATGATAATCACAATAGTATAACTCATTCCATGATGGAGGCTTCACACTGGGTTCATACTTTCGTTGAGGTGGCAAGGTAATGACATTTTTAGCCATCAACTCTTTGAATGCCAATTCCAAAGATTGACCCAGTGGAGTGTAAATTCTTCTACTAGAGAAGAATGAAAATCTTTGTGGATTTGTATTTGAGGTGTTCCCTAAGGAATTGTTATTGTTATTGGTTCCTCGGTAACCTTGATTATTGGTAGTCCCTTGATTTGGAGTAGAATTTTGATTCACATTGTTCCTCGGAGGAGGAGGATTGTTTCCTTGATTTGTAATCGAGTTGACATTGTTGTAGTTGTTGTTGCGAGGAGCACTCGGGGTACTAAGGACAAATGGCTTAGTCGAGACATGGTTTGGATCAACAAAACCATCATTCACCACATTCTTGTTGTGAGTCCAAAATTTAGACTTGTCCTGATTGTTATGATGATTGGATGAGCCAAGATTGTCCTTGTCCAGTTTTATTATTCCTCTTTTGACCAAAGCACTTTCAATGGTTATAGCATCTTCAATCAATTTCTCAAAAGAGGGAGGACAATGTAAGTTCAAACGATAGCTCATCTCTGAATTCAAGTTGTTAATGAAGGTGACCATCTTTTACTTTTCAGGAACAGGATGTGGATACCTAGAAAAAATTCTCCATCTCTAAAGAAAAGTAATGAAAGGTTCACCAGGTTTTTGCGCAACTTTGCAGAGATCTATCATAGTGATTTGGTGTTGGATGTTGTAGGCATATTGTGATATAAACAGATTGATTAATTCTTTAAATTTATTGGCAAGAGGTGTGATTTTTGATAACCATTCCATAGAGTGACCTCCAAGACTCCTAGGAAACAAATGCATCAGGTAAGTGTCCTCATGAGCGAATTCTAAAGTCATGTTTCAGAAGTCTCTAACATGATCGATTGGATCTGATTTCCCATTATAACGATCAAATTTTGGAATTTCACAATGTTTGGGAAATGGAATCATGTTGAGGCTTCAACCGAAAGGATAAGGACAAATGTCCTCAAGAGTATTTTTTTTTTTTTTGGTTCCCCCTTGTAACTCTTTAATTTTTCCTTGAAGTGCCTTAATTTTTTGAGTCAAAGCACTAAGATCAGATAGGGGTGTTTCTTCAGGTTTGCTTTTCAAATTCTCAGTATCAAAGTCATGAGACAATTTAGCTCCTTGGTCAGCTAGAAAGAGGAAATATTTTTCTTTATCGCGCTGCATGATCTTTTCAATGGCTTTGTGAAATTTAGGATCTTGTTCAGCCTCTATAAGACATTCCTCATCATGTTCATCATCACTATCTATATGGTTTTTTCTCATGTCTCTGTAGTTACAGAATGGATTTTCTTCTCTGTTATCCATGTCGTTGTTGAAAAGTGGATTACGACTTATATTGTAAAGAGGATTACTGCTTTCACCTTCTTCTTGAATTTTTTGGGTATGACCTTCTTGTTGGATTTCATCCTTCATTTTATTGTACCGAGATCTTGTAGAAATAGGCATATGATTTTGAAGAGTTCTTCTAAACTTAGATCACAGTTCTGATAAATGTGACAATGATGATATCTTGATCTGATAAGATGGGAATCCTATGATATGATCAAAGATGTTCCTAATTTTTTATTGTGGCTTCCAATGATGAAGGATGTCAGAATCCTGTTGGGGAAGTTGAATCAATAACCAAAAATTTGTTTGAAAGATGCACTTTTAAAGATTTAATCTTTGTTTTCGAAGAAAGATTTCAAGATCACTGAAGGATTTGACTGGGATGTGAAGGATATTCAATAGAAGGTTGTGGTATATTATCAAACTCAAGAGGTTGATTAAGATTATGCCATTGAGATAGAGCTAATCTCTGATAATAAGCTCGAGAATCCAAAGGCTCTACAACATACTCGTCAATGAATCCCCTAACAAAATCTTGGTATCTATGAAGAAATCCACGGTAATGAAGCAAGACGTGTCAACTTTGTACAATTTTTTTCTTTTTTGCAATGTTTTCTTATACCCTAAATGTTTCTTGGACTTCTTGATCCTATTGGTAACTGATTTCTTGACAAATTTTGTTGACTTCCACTCTCTAAGCATGGGAGAAATATCAGTATGTTATTGAACCAAAGATGTGAAATTTTTTGAATGATTTCAGTTGCTATTTTTCATGTTCATTTCGGATGATCTTTTATATGAATTAATGTAAATGAAAACACAACAAACACTCTGAATTAAATGGAATGTAACCAAACACAGATAGATCAAGTACATCCTATGGTAAGTCCAGGACAATATCCACTAGATTCCATGCGGGTTTCCCCAACCGCATATCGGTAGCGTGTGAATTCAGAAGCTTGGCTACACGGGCTCCCCCTTATAGTGCACTCTCTTCCTAGGCCAACCAAGCTTCCAACCCACATGAAAATCCCATGGTAGATTGATCACCTCTACTATAGACTGTGAAAGTGTGGATGCCTTCACACCGACCGGTGCTGCGCTAGCAAATAGAAGGTTTTTGGTTTACTAAACAATGGTGTTTAATTCAGGACCCCCATTCGAGTGGCCATACATGGGGCAAGAGATTAATCACCAATTTAGGTGGCACTCCAGCCTAAAGAGGTTAAGCTCAATAGGGTTTATGGGAGTACTACTCTGTCCGTATGACACATCTGCACTCGTAATCTTAGGTTTTCCCTTAAGATTCACATTTGTATACCGGTCGGGGGTAGCTTGGCCTTAGCTCCATTGCCGGTTTGAGTCGTGTTGAGGTGATGAAATCCCAAGAAGGCCCAATTTCTAGAGGCAATAATTGTTTCTCTTACACCCAGGATCGCATTACTACACAAGGGGAGAGGATACTTCGATTATTGCATCAAGGTTACACAGGGATAAAGTGGATCTGACTTTTTGATCACCTAGTTTGCATAAGGTGAGAGCATAGTCACCTACCACTTTCAAGAACAGTCAAGTAGAGTAAACAGATCCATTTTAATGCACCAAATCACAATGATTTAAGCTAAGTGAAGATATTTCTTCACAACTGACATGGGGTTCATTTTAACTACATGATCAAAGTGTGGTGACTATCCTAGATTGATTCATTTTAAACCAGAAAATATTCTATCTATGGAATGCGTCAGAATCATAATCCTATTTTTGTATTACAACCCAAATGCGCAAAAATAGACAGTATATGCACTGAAACAGATTTCAGATGCACAGAAACAGACCTTATATGCACAGAAACAGATAGTGCATGTGCAGAAACAGACAATAGATGCGCATAAACGGATAGTATATGCGCAGAAACAGATCCTAAATGTGCTACAGAAAATACTAAATGCGCTAAAACGATCCTTAGATGCGCTACTTTAATTAAGTGTAGATTTAAATCTGTAAATGACAATAGTTAATGCTCTGAAATCTACCTTAAATGTGCTAATTTAACCCCTAAATGCGCTGAAACAGTTCTTAAATGTGCTACTTTAGCTAAGTGCAAATTTAACTCTAAATATAATGAGACTATATGCGCTATTCTATCTCTCAGATGCGCTAAATTAACTCTTAGAAGCACTGAAACAGTCCTTAGATGCACTGAAAAACTTCCAAAATAGAAGAATCAAATCCCCAGATGCGCCGCAAAAAATATCGGATGCGCTAAAATGTCAATTTTTTTCGAAGGCCAAACTCTAGAACGCGGAAACCTATCAGAATGCTCTACATAAAAATGTCAAAATCGGGGCAGGGCCCCATGATGGGCGCCATTTTATGTGTGTATGAAAATATGTCTATTATAATGAATTCAAAACACAATCAATAAAACCTTATATCAAAGAAGCTTAAGGAAAATATAAACAAACTCTCATGGTAGCTTCTTCGAAGTTGTCTTATTGCTCTCTATCTCCAACGTTTTGTTGATTCAAGTTGCTCTCAGATTTAGTATGCCAAGCTCAATGAAAGGGACTACTAGAGAATGAGATTTAAACTAAAATGCATACTATGCTAAAATGCAAGATTATGCTATGATATGATAATATTATTGCTAAGATATGATTATTGCTAGAATGCTAAAAGATGCAAGTGTATAAGCGTAATTGTGTGTATGTGTCTATCTATGTGTAACCAATGCTTGGATTCGCACATGTACTTATAGATTTTTTTGAGGATTTTGATTGGTTGTCATGATCAACGGTTGAGATCAAGCTTGTCAAGATAGACAGTGAGAGATTTTTGAAAGGTGAGAGAAATAGAAGGCTTCCTCCACAAATTTTCTCATTTAGATCCGAAGGAAGGTTGCCATTTGAAGAATGAGTTGGAAATGAATTTCATAATTAAATAAATAAATTTATTTAATTATATGTGAGGATGAAATTAGAAGTTCGCATAATTAAATTAGTAATATTTAATTATGTGTGAGAGATGAATTTAGAAGGCAATTAAATATTTTAAAATATTTAATTATGTATGGAGTGAGAAAAGGTATTAAATTAAATATTTATAATATTTAATTTAACTATGAGATGAAGAGGGTGTTTGGAGGAATATTCCATTATTTGAATTAAAATATTCAAATTTAGAATAACATGATAATTAATATAAATAAATTATAAAATTTATTTAATTTAATTAAGAGGAATATGGAAGATGGTAATATTAAATAAAGTTATTTATTTAATTAAGGTAGAAGAATTATAAAAGTGAACAATATAAATAAATAATTAAATTTATTTATATGTAGATGACTTTAGAAGATTAATTAAATAATTTATATTTAATTAATTAACAAGCTTGATTAATCATGACCATATTTAGATGTATACAAGAATAATCTCATTTTATTGCTTGAGCTCTTTGATCCTATCTATATCTTTCTTGAGTTTCTTTCTCAATATCTTAATGCATTCATCTGCATCACTAATATCCTTTTTCAGATCTCTTTTCTTAGATTCTGCTTTATCCAAATCATTCAGGGAAGATTTCAGTTGTCCTTCCATGTCAACAATGCAATCTTCTTCAGTAAATCCTACCATAGGAATTTCTTCTACAGGGGCAGGATATCTCCTAGTAGCCATGTGTTCAACTCCAAGATCTACCTTAGCGATCAAGCCAATTGAAGGAACCAAGCTCTAATACCAATTGTTGAACACTCATAATACTAAGAGGGGCGGTGAATCAGTATTCTCTTAAACCGCTTAAACATATAAACCTCTATTTGAAAATCATATTCAATTTTTAGTAAGGAAAGAAACCATGAAAGTAATCATCAAATAACATAACACATGAACACCTAATTTTTTATGTGGAAAACCCAAAAAGGGAAAACCCATGTTGAGGATTAACTCACAATATATTATATCCAGTCATAACATATTACAGAATGGCTCACTACCTTTTGGAATCACTATTTGGAGGAATCACTATCCAAAGAATAATAGAAAATAGAAAAGAGTGGTGGCTCACTACCAAGATTTGAACTACTAATAATGTCTCTATAATATGCAAAAGATACAGTTCCATTGGAGCTCAATAAACTAAATCAACACACTTCATACTACACTACTACCACACTATGCTTTGCTTTACATTCACATCACATTATATTCGTATACTTTTCCATTTCATTACTCAAATACTACTACACAACACTAAAATAGATCTTACATTTATACACATTACATCCAAAAACACTTACAACATCAATCAAGTCGACCTAATTAGATGTACTTGCATAACATAAATTTTTGGCTCAAGATTCAAACAAACACACTTCATGCCTTAATTCAAAACTTGTAACACATCAAAATAGGTTAGACAAGACCCATCATAACTCCATAAGACTCATCAACACTTCCTTTAACTCCACACGACCCCAAACTTATTAGGTCGACCCTGTTGATGGACTAACACTAAAATACACCAACTGATCATTCACAAGATGACACTTAGAACTCTTATACACTTTCCACTTGGATAATAGATGCTACTAACACCTATAAAAACTTCCTTAGGACCACATAACAAAATATTATTTTGTGATGGAATGCAGACCATTCCAAACAGGTACTCTACACTGGCAACATTGTCACTAGCAGACCCGATACTTTGTCATCATTATCTTTGATACTAGAGGACATAAAGATATGAAACTTTGGATTTATATTCCTCTAATATACACCATAATTACCTTAGAACCACAAATTAAAATTCTTCAAGGCGAATTAATGAAAATCTAAAAATTGATACTTTCTGCAACTAAAAACTTGTATTCTAGACTTAGATGAATATTCAACACATCTATTTTGTACCAGAGAAAAACTCTTGCATCTATATACTAAATTTCTATCACCTCAATAACTTATGCTTCACAAGCCAGCTGTATATCAATCTTCACACCAAACCACAATGTTGACATCAATGACAACATTGTATATGATCATGCTCATGCTCATGCTACCAACAAACATACCAATGAAAATATCCTCAAACTTCCAACTCCTTTCTACAATAGGAGTCCACTTGAATTCTCTCTATTTTTCTCTCATAATCTTAGTCATAGGAGCACAAATGCCTCTAAGATTTGGATGTATTGGGTATAAAATAGCTAAGTTGTGGAAAATCATAGCCTCAAACACATTCTTAGGTGTTGGAAAATCAATAATGGCTCTTATATTATATAGATCTATCTTGAAATCTCCATTAATGGTCACAAAACCAAGGTACTAGTGATGTCTTCACAAAGCTACACTTTTTAAGATTAATCAATAGTTTCTCTTTAAAATTCTATAAAATTTTCCTAATATGATCCAAATGCTCCTCAAATTCTTTCTAAAAATGAAAGATCTTTAAGATAAAAAAATATTTCCCAAATATTCATTGGTGTGGCACATATGTGTTGAGGGTGGTCTTGCTCCATTAATGGAAAGTCTAGTGGGCCATGACCCAAATCTGTTTACGCAGTTTGTCAACTCTTGGAAAGATCGTTGTGTGACTTTGGGTGGTATTTCCTTTAATGTGAATGAGGAAGTGATAGCGTAGGTAACAGGGCTCCTGTCTACTGGTATGAAGCACCCGAAGCACACTAAAACTCAGGATAATGAAAGTATGAACACATTTGTTATGGAGAACGAGGAGCCAGTGCACAACCAGTTGGGTTTTGATTAGGAGGCTCTCCCTCAACCATGGAACCAAGTGTGCCTCACCCTGATGAACTACGTGACTTTGGAAGGTAGATTCAAAACCTACTATTTCCACCATTCCCATCTTTTGAACCACCTCTAACATAAAATTCTATTAAGCTTTCCTTTTTTCCTTCTAATGGACTTAGAAAGTTATATTGAAAAATGTATTGAGGCTGTTGGTCTAAATCCTAATGAACCTCCTCCCATGCCACTCCACCAGGGCCTCATTTTGAGGCTCTGCCACTTCTATCTTGCTTGATGCCCACCCAAACCCATATCTACAGTCCATATTGAAGAGATTGAGCCTCCCACTATGACCAATTTATCTCTGGTCGAGTCCAAAGGCCCCATCAAGAAAAACCACCCCGTCCCTACTGACATGCATAAACCCAAACCTGCTACTAAAAATCTTAAGGGGAATGTGGGAGAAACCCAGACTAGTGTGGAAACTAGTCTTTGTGAGCTCAAATCAACCCCTGCCAAGATTGCTAGCAAGCCCGCCCTAAAAAAGAAAGGAAAAGAGGAAGGAAAGAGTTTGAAGGAGCCTCCGATCAAAGGTAAAAATGTGGTGGGCAAGGACTCTAAGGGGGGATATAGTGGTCACAGAGACGGTGGTGACTAGTGGTGATACCATCATTTGACACTCTGGTAGGCTGGCCAAGAATAGCAAAAAAGTGCAGGTAAAAGACTTGGATACAAAAGAGGAGCGGTCTAACAACAAAGATAGCAGGGACGAAATGGAGTCTGAGGGTGAGGAGGAGGAGTATGCTAGAGGGCCCAACACCATTCCTGAAATTGGAAAAGTGAAAAAGGAGGACTCAACCCCTCTATCTTTTGACCTATTGGACATTGAGCATGTTGATACTGGAAAGATTGTGGTTGAAGGGGAGGAGCTCTATTTGTTGTAGGAAGATTGGAAAAGTTGGAGAAAAAATTATGTGGTTTGACCCACTTCACAGTTAAGCTGGTCCACTGTGTTACCAACACCTTGTCGGTGGTTATGAAGGATGAAATAGACAAGAAGAATGCTAAAGATTGTTAGGAATGGGTCAGAGATGATTTTTTTAATCTCCTATACAAAGAACTAGGGAGATGCCAGTTAGTCTGTTGTTTATCCGTTGTCTATCCATCTGCTGTTGGTCTAATGTGTTAGTTTTTTGGCTATGTTTTTTTGATGTTTTTTGGTCTTGAACTCTATTTTTCCTTGTGGCTCTTTGTGTAAGGGTACAAAACCCTATAAATATTGCTTACCTAATCAAAAAAATATATTTCCCAAGAAAAAAATTAATACCTTGTTTTTTAATCTCATGAATGTGTGTGACACATTTGTTAGGACAAATGGAATTTTAATCCATTCATATAAGAACTCCTTTGTTTTGAAGGTTTTCTTCCACTCATCTCCCTCTTTTATTTCAATCTATGGGTAACCACTTCTCAAATCAATATTTATGAATTAATTAGCTCCATTCACAAAACCAAGGTACTAGTTATGTCTTCACAAAGCTACACTTTTTAAGATTAATCAACAATTTCTCTTTAAAATTCTATAAAATTTTCCTAATATGCTCCAAATGCTTGTCAATTTTTTTCTAAAAATGAAATATCTTTAAGATAAATAAATATTTCCCAAGAAAAAAATTAATACCTTATTTGTTAATCTCCTAAATGTGTGTGACACATTTGTTAGGACAAATGGAATTTTAATCCATTCATATAAGAACTTTGTTTTGAAGGTTGACTTCCACTCATCTCCCTCTTTTATTTTAATCTAGTGGTAACCACTTCTCAAATCAATATTTATGAATTAATTAGCTCCACTCAAGCATTCAATCAAGTAATGCATCCTCTAGACAAGGAAATTTTGGTATTGTTGGACATTGTTGCAGTGTTGTCATTGATGTGAATAGGGAGATTGTTACACTATGTTGTCATTAGTGTTTTCATTGATTTTAACTTATGTCAACCTCTAGTGTGGTGTTGAGCAGTTGTTGTAGATGGGAATATTGTTAGTGTTGGGAGATTGTTGCAATCTCTAGTGTGGATGTGATGAGAAGGTGTTTGTGGTATTGATCAAGTGTTGCTGATGCAATTGGTTCACTTGGTTTCCAAGTGCTTTTGATAAAATTTGAATAAAAGAGTGTATAAGGTGGAAAAGTTGTGTTCTGCATTTCTTCATGGTTAAAGATGTGCCTGTGCAGTTTGGATGAGATGATAAGAGGTTTTTAGAGGTGTTATATCCGAAGTTTCAAGTTTTGGATCATGTGGAAGTGGAATATGTGTCTCACAATGTGTTTCCTGTGAAGAAGGTTGTTTGTGAGAAATGGAATTGCTCCACATTTCTTTGTGTTGAGGTTTCTTGTCTTGTAGATTTGGGAATTTTATAATATTTTCCATACCTACTTTCCTTGGATTTTTTGGTATTCAATTGTTTTGCAAGGTTGGTTAGTGAGTTGTATACCTGTGAAAGTGTGGTTGATTGCACAGGATGGTAGTATTCTCAATTGCAAGTGCTTGCATCAGTGTTTCTAAATATTATGATGGTGTTGGAATATTCTAGGATGTTGTGTGGATGTTTTGTAGTGTTTATTTGTGGTCTGTAGGATTTTTTCGAACCTGGTGAAGAGTGAATTTATTGTTTGGTAGTGTTAATATAGGTTTGGCCAACCTAGTCTGTTAGTGTTACTTAAGGATGTGCTTCATGCATTTTGTAAGCATGGTGTTGTGTTTTAGTGTAGATTTGGGTCATGTTTAACCCATGGTGTGGTCCTCCTTCAGTTCTTTCCACTACGAAAGTGTTTCGTACCAACCTATTTGTTGTTTACATGTTTGAGGTGCATATGTTTCATTGAGGCTGACCTAGACAAGGTTGTTTGAGGTTGTGGAGGATCTATAAGCAAGGTTAATTTTTGGATATGTAGTAGATGTGAAGTGAGATGCAAATGTGATCAAGTGTTGTGATTTGAGTGTGAGGTTAAATGCTTAAGGCTACTAGAAATAGTGAGCAAAAGGTGTCTACATTTTTAGTGTACCTAAAGTTATTGGAAGTAGTGAGCTAAAGGTTGTGGATGGTGTAGAGTTATTGTGGTGGATCTTCCTATTGATCTAAGGTAGTGAACCTCCTTTTAACATTCTTCTTCTATTCTCTTCTATTTCAGATAGTGAGTCCTTTGGGCAGTGAGCCCTTTTGACAATGAGCCTATTGTTTTCCTTATAGTTATTCATATATATGTGAGTTAATCCTCACCATGTTTTTTTCCTTGATTAGGGTTTTCCACGTAAATATAGTGTTCTATGGTGTATGATTGTGAATGTGTTTATGTTTCAGATTGTTTGCATTCATTTTGATGCATAATAAAGGTTTGAATATTAATGAGGGTTTGAATGCTTTAATGTACAATTGATTCACCCCCCCTCTCAGTTTTCCTTGTGTCTAACAATAGGTATCAAAGATATGGTTCCTTGGAAGAAGCTTAACCACTTGAGGTAGATTGAAATGGTGCACATGAATGGTATCAAGGTCCCTATGTTCAACGAAACAAACTATGCTTTCTAGAAATCCAATATGGAAGCCTTTATTGTCTCATTAGGATTTGATGTCTAGAAGTAGGTTGAAAATGGATATGCTATGCCTACTACTCCTCTAAAAAACACTAATGAGATCAAGGATTATGAGAATAATGACAAGGAATGTTATCTTGAGTGGGATTTTTTATTCAGGACTTGTGAAGGTGGTAAGCCTAAAAAATGCTAAAGATATCTAGACAAAGTTGCAGATAATTTATGAAGGAGATGATAAGGTCAATCAAGCAAAGATCCATAATTTCAAAGCTAAATTTGAAACCCTAAGGATGTCAAAAGATGAAGATATTGCAAGCTACATGCCCAGAGTGGATGAAATTGTCAATGCCATCAATGGTCTTGGTGGAAAATTGGAGGAAAGTGAACTTGTGAAAAAGGTATTGAGAACTCTTCCTAAAGCTTATAATGCTAAAGTTTCTATTATTGAGGAAGCTCAAAATTTGGATAAATATTCTAGAGATCAAATGTTTGGTGCTATTGATGGCGATTTTGGCACCACAACAATGCAAGCAGAATATTATTATTTTGCTTCTCCTGAAAGAGAAAGGCAACACATGGATGCCTTAGCTCCCAAGGTCTTTGTAGTTGGGTCTCAACTTTGCTGATGTTACTCAGTGGTCAATGCAACAGTAATATTCAAGGGGCCTGTTGGTGTTGAGCTTTTGGATTGTTCTAAGATCAAGCATGAAATAAAACCTACTCTAATAGGGGTTTTTAAAGAAATAAAAAAAATATAAGTCAGATTTTTGAAACAGAAAAGAACAATAGTTCATCCAATCTTAACCAGACTTGTTAACTTCAAGGAATTTGTAAACCAAACTACAGAACAAAGTAAACTTGTGATTGACACACAACCTCTTTCATTCACAGTGCTAATTCGCATAACAGATTTTAATTACCATTTAAATAAAAACGTAAAATAATATTTCTCATTCCTTGAAGACTTCTCACAAATCAAATGATCACTAGCACAACACCAGAACACAACATGAAGTAGATTAAACTCGATTGTTTCTACCTATTAAAATAGATAAATAATATTTACAAAGTCGGGGCACAATCACCAGTGTACAGAGAATCTGAAGCTCTAGATTGCTTCCAACTACACTAAGAAAACTTAGAACATACATTATAGTCTGTACTGAAATCTAACTGCTAACCAAGAAGACAAGAGAAGCTCTCATTACTGAGAATCAAGATGCAACTCTATCTTCTTTTGTTAACTGACTAACTCCTAACAGTTCTAACTCTAAACAGTTCTCAGTCTAAAAGTCCTCTGACCTTAGAAGTTCTAATCTAGAAGTGCTAACACTAAAAGTTCTAACCTCAAAAACTCTAACCTTTTCAAAGAGGCAAGAATGCCATTTATACAGAGTGTGTGCCACAGAATGCATTGTCCCCTGCGCTAGGGTTTAGAAAATATTTGCATCTAGGAGAGTTGGCTCTCAGATCTTTTTGAGGAAAGTCAAAACTGCATTCAATGTGAAGCCCTGTTGTCCATGCTGAAAAAGGATTCCTACTCATAGGAGAAGTCTTTTTAGATCTTTTGACAACTGCAGCATTAACTCTAGCATCTTTGTGTCCACCTTTGAAATCCCTCGCGGAGTCACCTTGAATGCTCCAGGATATCTGCATTAATATTGATCTGCCTCTGTCAGGGGTCATCATAGGTGTCCCTCTGACTCATGGCTTCTTCACTCTTCAGCCTCCCTTCTGTTCTGGAGTCCCCTATTCGTTGACTGTCTTTTGAAGACACCATCAGGCCTCCTTAGATCTTGGCACCATCGCCTGAGCAGGTTCATCGTCAACTGTTCTCAGTAGGAATCCATCTGGTCGCCCTCTGTTTGTCTTCTCCATAGGGGCAGTCAATCAGTCAAAGGTCCCTCTCAGCTCCCTCTGATTGGACGATCACAAGCCACGTAGGATTCTTTGGCGGTCAAAAGTGGTTTTCTTAGCATCACATGTCAGTGAGACACCCTTGGTGTCTCCCCGATACAATTTCATCGCTTGTATCAACCATCAGCATGACATTTGACAATCGGCAAGATGCTTCAGTGAGTAGGAGAAATCTTATCGAGCTCATAAAACCAATCAGCAAGACTACATGAACTCGACAAGACCACATGCCGAAGTCCCTCTTCTCTGGGTGAGCACATTTTGTATCAGGGAGACTTATCAGAATCGGGGAGACATTACCCTGAGTTTCTCCTCTCTTACCAAGCCCATTTCCTTTCGGTGTGACCTTCGCTCATCGCCAAGACCTCGTGGCAAAAGCATGACCCTTTGCCGATGCCGCTTCGTTCTTTATCGGCGAGACCTATTTTCTTCGCTGGGACCTTATACCGATATCACAACCTTCTGTAGATCTTTTATTTCAGGGAAACCTCATTGTAGTCATACCGATATGAATTCTTTCGTAGCTGGCGCTTCGCTGTAACATCCCTTCATCGGGTAGATGTCCTATAGATACCTCATGTCCCGGTGAAAGCTTTACTAGTTCATCCTGTTGTCACTGTAACATACTAGTTCTCTTGCCGAAGACTTACTAGCAAGCTCCAACTACTATGCCGATGCCCTTCATGTTTTGGTGAGGCATCCACCATTCGGCGAGACCTTCCGCCAACTTCATACCTCTTGGCAAGCTTTCCTTGTGTCACTGAGACCTCTCTCATTCACCAAGACTTCTTGGCAATGCTATCCTACTTTGCCGATAGGCGAACCCTTCCCCGTCAGCAAGCCTCCCGGCGTTCGATGAGAGCACATACCAAAGGGAGCAACTCACGCCAAAGTGTTAGACCCTTTTTGCTTAGTCGGTGAGACTTTGTAAACTTGCTGAAACATCTTCGTGGGGATAACACCTTATGCCGAAGGGATCACCTCTTGATAGCGATCGGCAAGACATGGAGACTTCGCCAAGACATCTCGGCGAAGAGAGAACATCTACCGATAGTGTATGCCTTTTTTCGCCAGTTGGTGAGACCTGAAGATCTCACCAAGACATCTCTTTGAAGGAAACCCCGCATGCTGATAGGAAATTCATGTCGTCGGGACGATGACCCTTGTCTTGCCGATGGATCCTGCATATGATTTCTGATCACTGTGACATCTTTGGGGTCTTGCTGATAGGCAACATAAACGCAGATTTGAACCAAACGAACCATAGGTCAGGGAGACCATGATAACCCTATGCCGATAAGATGCACAATGGGGAGTATTCTGATTCTTTGGATTTCGAACAGTTAGAGTAGAGCCACCAGTCGGTAAGATTCTAGAAAAGTCTTGCCGACTTTTGCCTTAGCTGATTTTCATGACCAATTGGACAGAAGAATGCCTTCCAACTGAGCTCCCTTGGTAAATATCATCTTGTGTGCGATTTAAATCCTACATTCAATAGAGGAAACCATAGTAAAGATCACACAAATAGAAGTTAATTAATCAAAAACATCATTAAAATGAATCCTATGTCAATAAGGTGCGGTTGAATCTTCAAACAAAATGATCATACAAACAGTTCGGGTTTCAGGCCGACCCTCGAAATCCAAACCAGGGAGGAATTTCAGAGAATTCTGAGCTAGACAAATTCCAACGGAATAAGCATGAAAACACCCACTAGAAACTTAATCTGATCATTATCAGTCAAGAAACAACATGTGAGATCTCAAAATAGCATCAATTATTCATAAAATTTATCATTATTTACTAACTAGCCTTACTACTCCATGCTTCTTCCCATTCCACCAGATTCTTGGGAAATCCGCCTGGGACGGATTTTCGTGAAGAAGAATACATTCCGACAAACCCGGAACAAATAGGGAACAACGAATTTTGGGAAAATTCGGGTGAGAGAAATCCACGAAAATCTGGTCCACGTGGATTTTCGCGAAGACCAAAAATTTGCGAACGACAACGCTCAGCCAGAGTTTGAGTGAGATCCGGGAAAATCCAGAGGAGAAAGAGATCCACGAAGAAGAAGACATTTCAGAGAGGCCTCGGGGATTTAGGGAAAATCTGATCCACGCGGATTTCTACGAACACCAAAAATCCCCAAACAACAGTGTTTGGCCGGAGCTTGAGTGAGATCCGGGAAAATCTGGATTGGGTGGAAAATCCCAAAATTAGGAGAAAACCTGAATTCCAACTGAGGCATAACCAAACCTAAAACAGACAGAACAAAAGATGAAGAATGGAGAAAAAGAAGAACCCCCAAAAGCAAAGCAAATAACCAAAGACAAAGAAATCAAAAGAAAAGGGGGACCCATTTTGATCCAGATCAAAGTGGGGTGGTTATGCAAGGCATAACAGGTGTTTTAACCATTTTTGAATTAAGAGAATTTGACAAATATGCTCTAAAGAAAGAAACTAATTTTAAAGTATCCTTCATTAATGTCTTCCTTGGTGGCATGTGTTGAAATCTTTGTAGCATTCTTTTGATGAAAATATATGGAAGTTAAAGAAAAAAAGGTTATTTAATTAAATAATTTTCAAAATTGTTTAACGCATTTTGATTGTTGAACCAATCACAAACCTCCAAATATTTCTTTGTAATCATTGATCAAGCCTCGACTATTTTTCCAACTTGATGTGGATCAAGCCTTAGCTATTTTTTCAAAAAAAATGCTTACAAGTGAAACCCACTATCCACTATGCAACACTAGTACAAAAACATAAATAAATGACTAAAAAAACTACTAAAAATTGGTCATGTGACCATTAGTTTGGTCACATGACCATTAGTAGTTTATTGTCAATCATTTATAATGTGACCAAATTCATGACTAAACCATTTTTAGTCATTTATTGGTTGTTTTGATTGATCAATTTGGTGGTATATTTAATTGTTAATTTACTCATTGATTGTTGTTAACTGATCATCTATTTAGTCATGGTAGTCATTTATTTAGTCATGATAGTTGTTTATTTATTCATGGTGGTTGTTTATTTAGTCATTGTAGTCATTTATTTTAGTCATGGTAGTCATTTATTTAGTCATTTATTTGGGTGAATAAGTGATTCAAGTTAAAAATAAAATCTAACTTAATTAATCCTCACAAAGTTATGCATATAAACTTCAAGTATCATAGATATTCAAATGTTGAGAGAATCACCATGAAATGAAAACTAAAATCCTTGAACAAATATGATTGATTAGACACAAATAAATCACAAATCAAGAGGATCCATAAAACAATATTTATGAGTTTAAAAATTTACTTCATTAAACCTCATTGAAAAATCAAAACCTCAATAGTTACAACATTTATTGAAAAATCGAAGAATTCAAAAAGGCATAAAACAAAGAATCACTCTATATCAATGAATTTCTTTACTTGAAAGTTTCATTTGGATTTGAAACTCAAAAACAAAATGAAACTCAAGAACCTTTAAAATAGTTATACTTTATAGATCTTTACAACACAATTAGTACACCAGAACATTTGAGATGAGCTTCACTTCAATTTTGAATTGAAGTTAATGCATGGCTAAGTTGAGAATGGGCTAATGATAGCTTCTTCACTACCACTACTTTTCCACATTTCAACGTTCCCTGCAACCAAACAAATCATCAAAAAATGGATCCTTTATATATGTAAATCTGCTAGTCACAAAAGAAAGGGTGATTTCTAATATATAATACCCAACATTTGAACTTTATACATTTCCCATCCAACTACAAATTTCACAACACATTTGAAAAATTCACTTAATTTTGTACATTTTATGTAAATTACGATGTATTTATATGAATATGATAAAACCTAGCCATGCCCAGCCTTGGAAACAAAAAATTGGCAAACAACTAAACCTAGACTCAAACAAACAACATGGATTCCAACATTAACACCAAGGAATATTTCACTTAAAAGAAACAAGCACATGAAAATCAATACACTAAATGCTTAGTTAGTAGTTTATTAAAAGAAGTTAGGCTATGGATAATTGATGTAACAAACCCAACTTAACTTTTGGATTTTATTTTTAAACCCTTGCTTGAATATAATGAAGAGAATCATATTTCTCATCTTTTGTATGATGTTTTATGCAGGTCCATCACATTTTGGTAGGAAATTAGTAGAGAAAAATGCGAAAAATGTTGGAGGGTTCAAAAAAGACATAAAAAAAGATGATTTCTTTGCAAATATGTGAGAGAATGTTCAAACTATCTAAGAAATAAACCTTGGGATTGAACGCCTTTATTTTCTCAATAGCGTATTCAATATCCCCATCCCGAATGGATTGTCATGCAACAACTCCTTCCATTATTGTTTGAAGATCTGTTTGTTGTGTAAAGCTAAGAAAAACATGTAGGAGTGTGATCATATGTAAATGAATTTAAAGAAAAAGGTGGGAAGTAATGAGGAAACTGTTCAAGAATTCTATGGAGAATGTACTGTATGAATGTTCCATATATACATGCGCAAATGACAAAATATTTCAATTAAAGAAATCAATGAATGCTAGAGGAAACTAAGGAATCAAAGTGACTTGGAACTTTTATGATTCCATATCCCATTCACCATATTTAGGAATCTTGATG
This sequence comes from Sequoia sempervirens, assembly GCA_007258455.2. NCBI lineage: Eukaryota > Viridiplantae > Streptophyta > Pinopsida > Cupressales > Cupressaceae > Sequoia > Sequoia sempervirens. The sequence goes on from VDFB02098726.1 coordinate 67,706, forward strand.
CTAAATAAATGTCATTTCAAAAAATTCGGCTTAAGGATTTTAAATGCTTCAATCGGCTTATTGGTTTTAGCTCCTCCAAACTCTTCCACTGCTATTCCCTAGTATTGACCTTTCACTTCTCCAATTTGGTGAGTTGCAGCCTGAAAATAAGGTTTCAATGAGGGTTTTAGAGTATGTTTTTAAAATGAAAATAACAACCAAGATCCTAATACTGAGCACATTTAGGTTTTAACATTAGGACATCCTTTACCTGCTTTCCTCGCCGCTATTGGATAAAGGAACGAAGTGATGGAATAGAGAAAGAGAGAAGGAAGTGCCACTTAACCCCTTTAGCCGATGGAAGGATGAAACAATCACACCTTCAAAAGCAGTGGTTGAACAGGGGAATGAAATCACTCTTATGTGAAAGCCAAAGAGGGATGAATGAAGGTTGTCTATTATGTCCACACGTACCGAAACTGCTACAAATGAAAGCATTGAACAAAAACTGGCTCCTCCAAACTCTTTCACTGCTATTGGTTTTAGCTCCTCCAATTTTTAAGGTTTATTAATTTGTTTGTTGATGTTTCCTACCCCCTAAACCTTTTTAGGGTTTCTTTTCCTCTTTTTTATTCCAAAATTGGATTTGAAATTAAATAAACTAGACAACGGATAAATCTCCTGCTTATGCCCCCAATAAATTATAATATTATATTATATTATAATATAACTATTATATTATAAGATATATATATAATATATATTATATATATAATATTTATATTATATTATTATATAATATTAAATACACTATAATATACATATAATATTATAATATTAATAATATAAAATAATATATATTATATATATTAAGAACAAAAGTAATTTACCACTATGGCACTTTTGTCTCTACACATGCCTTGGTCTAAGGCGGCTAGGGCTCCTAGTGGCTGGAATCGATGCAACTCTTTGGATTTTGATGGCGTTGTAGGTCAAAAACCTCTTCTTTATGCAAAAGTTGCGAAGAAATGGCGTCATTTAGAGAAGCAGAGCACTGGGTATCCATTGTTGAGGCATCAAAGGAGGGTTGGACATGCTCAACTTGGCTTAGTGGAGGCTCCCTTGCGTCATTTACCTATGGTCAAGGAGGATTGGAGGTGAGATGGGGGTCAAGTGTCAAGTGAGGGTGCAAGTGAAAAGGTCACGGGGGTGGAGAGAGTTTATAGGCCCCTGTGAAGAGTTGTTGCAACCCCTTCGATTCCTTTCGAGGAATCCATTATAGACGAAATAAAGAAGAATGAAAGGTATTTTGCAGAGCTAAGTTTGATTGGGAGGTTTCAGGGGTTTTTTCCAAGGCTTGCTGACCTCCATAGTTGGATTTTAAAGACCTAGTGCCCCATTTTAGAAGGTGAGGTGCAAATATACCCTAATGCAAGGGGGTTGTTTGTGGTGGTGTTCGATAACTTGAAGGACAAGAATGTTGTGCTCTGCAATTACCAATGGAGTTGGGAGGATAAACATTTGTTAATGTTGAAGCCATGGAACCCACATTTCAATCCTACTTCTGAATCCTTTGATTTGGTTCCACTGTGGGTAAGGCTTTTGAATCCGCCTCTTCATTTTTGGTTTGAAAATTATTTTCAAGCCATTGGGAACTCTTTGGGGAATTTTTTGGGGGTCGATGAGGGTACTGTGAATTTTTTGCACACCACTTATGCAAGAATATTGGTAGAAATGGAATTTCAAAGGACCTCCCTGTAGATACACACTTGAAATATTTAGGTGGGGAATGGTTACAATTTCTTGATTACAAAGGACTTCCTTTCTGTTGTCGAAGATGCTTCAGCATTGGGCATATTGCTAACCATTGCTCTAAGTAGAAGAGGGATTGTTAAGAAACATGGTGGAAAGAAGTTTCTCCCCAACACTATTCAATGGAAAAAGAAAGCTTGGATGTTTTTTCCCAAGCTGAGTTGCAACCACTAATAAAATTTCCACATCGAAGCTCCAAGCACAGGCGGTGGGTACCTCATCTATTGTTGAATAGGGCAGCTTTCCAAAAGAAGAATTGGGGGTCGTTCACTGAGTTTGAGCATGGATCATTCAGAAGGTATGAATATTCCAAATGAGGTTTTGGATGAACCAACATGGTTAGATGAGAAGGAGGTTTGGCATAAGGTGGAAAGGAAAAAAAAGAAGAAACAGTAAGTTTCTTTCAACATGCTTTTACTCTCCCATGGAAAGAGGAAGAAATAGTTGAAAGTTTGATGCAAATTTGTGTATTGCTTGAAAATTTTAAGTTTAAGTTAGAAGGGTGGGGAGTTTAGGTTGAGTAGAAGTTTTATGAGGTGCATGTTGTTTATGTTGGAAGCATGGTTAAAATATCTTTTTATGAATTTACGGGTGTAATCAATGGATGTAATGCTTTTTTGAGAAGAAATAAAAAAACTTGCAGGGTTTCCATGCCTTCACTAATCAATATATATATTATATAATAACATATATATAATATAATATAATATATTGTATTGTAATATATAATATCATATTATATTATAATATATATAAAATAATATAAAATAATATATTGTATTGTAATATAATATATTATTATTATATTATATTATAATACAACCAACTCCCTCAATTCGAAATATATTTTTTAATTATCCACTTTAATATCATATTGTCTAATTTTTATTTGTGTACTAACTATTTAGTCATTTTTATTTGTGACTAATTATTTAGTTGTGTTTTTTACCTGATGATCAAATTAGTCATTTATTTAGTCATTTATAGTTGTGTTGCAAAAAATGAGTAGAATTTAGTCATCTTTAGTTGTTGTGACTAAAATTTTTAGTCACGTAGTCATTTATTTTCCAAATTCTACTAGTGCAAAAAATAATGCACTCACAAGGCAAGTGAAATCTGTTGTCCACTAGGTGAGCCCACAAAAAGGTGGCTGATGGGAAAGTCATGCCAAGTCTATAGGCTCCCATGTACCAACCATACCAAAGTTATACCTCTTGATAACTTTGATAAGGTGCCACACAAGATGAACTTCAAGCTTCATAAGGCTACCATGTTTTCATATGCTAAGCACTTATGAACAAACATGGCCCTATTGGAGGGAAAGGTGTGTTATTCTTGGTGGCCATGAAAAATGTTGTAACTTCAAGCTTCACAAGGCTAGAAAGTTGTGTTATGCTAGGCACTCATGAAGAAACATGCAAATAGGATAAGACATATTCAAAGGGGTTTTTCTTAGTTCACGAAAGGTCTCATCTTAGGGAACATCATGCCTAATGTCTCTAAGAGAGGACAAGTCAAGGATAAAAGATTTGTAACTTAGGGAATGAAATCCGTAGCATCACCACTAAGAGGAATGTCATATGCTTAGAAAGGTCACAATATTGAAGGACATAAAACCTAATGACACCACCAAGAAGAAGACACATCACATGAAGTAAGAAGGTCACACTATGAAACATGAGTATAGTAAAAAAATTCAAAATGATAATGCCAATCTATGCCCCCACTTTAACGAAATTGCTAAACACCATGCTATGAGAAATTACTTTAAAGTAGCAAATAATCAATACTAAACAATAAAGGAGACATGAGAGATTATTTGGAAAGCCCTGTGTCAAGAATATGTTTCCAAATGAAGCTACATCATGAAAAAGGGTTGCCCCCAAATAAAATCCCAAACACAAAAGGGATCCATGGATTTGGGGTCAGCGTATGCCTTTGCTACAATTTTATTCTAGAACTCAAAAACGTCATCATTCCCCAAATACTCATAGAATTGGAAAAATGACACATAAAGAGCGAAAACAAAGAAAAGATTTTGGGTCAACATGGAAGAGACTTAAATGTATCAACGCCTTGCATCATCCCCAAAATGAAAACACAATAAAAAAGAGAAGATAAATGTTTATGACATATAGAAGAATATAGGTACGAATAGAGGAATGAACATAAGGACGTGTCAAAAAAAATGATATGGGGGATCACATTACACACATGCAATCACATACAAAGAACATGAAAAGAAGAAAAATAAAAGACTAGTAAAGCACATGTGAGTCAACCTATAGCAGGTCATCCACATCCAAATCTTGTTCATCATATGCAGAAGGCGGATAACTATCTAAAGGGACAAAGACAAGTGTTGTACTAGGAACAAGGCTATCTAACTTCTTGCCCCCATTAAGTGCAGGACAAGCATGAGACAAGATTGGTGATGAGAATGAGCTCCTTGCATTATAGAAATGATTTGCAGTAAGTATAAAACATGCAATAGTGAGAGTGTTATGATCCTGCAACTATCACATGGCAAGGAGCAAAGAAATTAATTGTTAAGGGATTATCTAATCACAATCCTATGGAATCGTTCCAAATTTGCTAAATGAGTCCCTTTAAGGCACAAAATTCATCAATAAAATGGCCAAGTGTTCGATAAAATTCACAATAATTCATGTTTTTACTCTTACCTTTTGTGTTTTCTCTGATAGGTGGCAAGTAAATCAATCCTAGACGGAGAAGTTCCATTCTTCATTCAATTTCTATCTTAGTGTGCAAAAGTGGAAATTCTTTGAATTTATAAGGCTTGGATTTCTTGCTTGATTGGGTGACTTGTTGAAATTTTTTTGAAGGAGGAGGACCTAATATGATCCTATCATCCTTGTGAGGCATTGGTTGATCATTATGAAGGATGACACTTGTTTCCTTGGAATATGCAAGGGGAGGAGGATCTTGATATCCTAATCCTTTGGTATCTTCAATTAGGATTTTTTCTAGTAATTTGTGGAATTCGTGCTCATTGATTATGTTACATCCTTGTTTTCTTAAGATCTTAAAGCCTTGACCATAACTCTCTTCTAAGTTAATGGGTGTATTAGTAACTTGGTTGGTATAAGATAGAAGAGTATCACTATTTCTCTTGTTCACAAGTTCATTAATGATTGATGGTTGAGGCTTGCTTTGTGGTTCAATTTCAGAAGGTAAGAGTTTGGACATATCAAATGGTGGTATGGTAGGAGGTGTTGGTTGTTGCATGGAGGGGTAAAAGGATGCATTGTTCTCAATATTGTGTAAGGAGTCTTCTATGAATTTTTGCATGCTATCTTCATCTTGACCTAAGACGTCCACCTCATAGGACATTTAGTAGGAGTTGATTGAGCATGATTAGGTTCTAGTGTATTAGGATCATTATCAAACACACAACTTGAGACATCAACCAAAGATATTAAAGACTTCCATATATTTCCCATACACATGTCCATGATGCAAGAATGAATTGATATTTTTAGATTTTAAACAAGATAATGTTTTGATTATGCTATGCAAAAACCTAAAAATGATGTCTTTTAATTCCAATTTTGATTTTGAATTGCACTTGAATTGATCAATTAACCTTATTGTGAATAATTACAGAAAACAAAAAAAATTGGAAACTAAAACAGGAACCTAAATAAAAAAACACAAAATTTAGATAGAGGGTTTTAATGCCTACAAATTCATAAAAAAGCCTGATCAGGGACTCATTCGCCCATGGGAAAATGGGTCTTGTGTTAGGGTTTTGAAATTTAAATTACAAATTTCAGAATTGATGCTTATGCTTTCAAATTCTAGTTGCAAACAAGCAGTTAAAGTTTCATATTTCTTTAAAATCATATCTAAATGCAAGTGTGAAATGATGTTAAATGACAAGAAAAAAGACCTAATTTGAGATGCAATTTTGATTCAATTTTCTAATTTAAGTGACTGATCATGCAATGTTGTGTAAACATTACAAAATTGATAAATTTTTTGAATTTTTTAGATTTTAAGGAATGCAAAAATGCAAACCTAAAACCCTAAATGAGGTGCAAACTAATGAAAGTTAAAAACCCTAAATAAGATGCAAATAAATGCAATGAAATGAAAATTAACGCAAATCCTAGATCTAGAGTTTGAATGGACTCCAAATTTTAGAATTTTGTTGTACAAAGTTAGGTTCACCAAAATGAAATGTAGAAAAATAGGTTGGATCAATTTGAAATGGGGAAAATGGGGGTATGATGGACCTATCTTCCTTTATTTCATTAGGAAATGAGATCCACATAAAGAATTGACTTACAACCCTTAGGTGTCAACTCAATGAGGGAATCTATTGATTCCCTTATGATTGAGGATACGGGTATTAGCCTGAACAACACTTTTGGGAGAAAAACAAAAAATAGAAAATTTACTCGATTATGCTCATTCAAACTTGAAACAACAATTTAAATCTCAATACTAACAAAAACATAAAACTTTCTACATATTTGAGAAGAGTAGAACACTGTGTACCAGTCACCAAAAGGCAATTTCAGGAGGTAGACTAGTACTCATTCACCCATGGGCGAATGGGTCTTTTCTCATGGATTTCAACCAGATTTTGGGATCCTCTAATGTCAATTTGGAGCTTCTATTTCATCCATGATTCAATGTTAGAAAGTCATAAATCAGATATGTAGGTGAGTTTCTATGGCTTGACGACAACTTTTGCAACTTTGACAACTTTTCTAATTTTGCTCTTTATGAGATCTTCAACTTATCTTCAACCTAAGATCTGCAACACAAACACAAGAGGGGAAAATTGTTTGTTTTTAGTGAATGGGGGTTTTCCTTGGTCAAACCCTATTTGGGTAATTAAACCTTGAATTGAAATAATGAAATGTGAAAGGAATGATGAATGAACAATGCTATGTTGTAACTCACCAAACCCTTGAATAAACCTTTGGAAATATGAAATTTTGATGTTGATATTGCATGAAATGGCTTCAATGGATGTGGATCTTGATGCTTGAAATATGACTTGAATGCTTGACTTGATCTTTGAAACCTACATCACAATGTTAGCTCCAAAACCATGCACGATTGCAAAAGACTTTGACATGATGCTTGAGATATTGATTGCTGCAATAAATCACTAATAAATCTTCTCTTGCATACCCTTGATCATAATAATAGCTCTTTTAAAACTTGCATGAATGCTCTCTTGAAAATATAGATGTCTTAGGATTTGAATTTGATGAAATAACCTTGTATTTATAGGTATGTATCCTTAATTTACCAAAATTTAAACATTACAAGCTAACTTGAAAATTTGAATTTTGGGGCATTAAAATACCACCGAAAAAAAAGAAAATTAGGTTCAAAGGCCTAGGGTGGACCCATTCACCCATGCTCGAATGGGTCCAAGGTCCCTATTCTTGGAACACACATTGCTCAAGGTAAAGTGTTATGTGTTGGCATTAATTATTGTCAGGTTTCCCCTATGAAAAATGTAATTTATTAGGATTGTATATGTAAAATAGAGCTTATTAAGGCATAATTAAGTCCAATTTAATTAAGAGGACCCAAAAAAAGTGTGAAAATGTAAAGGAGTACATTTTCCTACACTACACAAAGAAACCAAGATCATAGGGGGATCTTATTATTTTGGGTCATAATTGATCACATATATAGATAGATAAGTATAGTAAATAATATGTATGAACTATCATTACTCCCCAAATAGATTGGAATGAGAAGAAGATAACATGAAGGAAAAATTAAAATCAAAATCAGGTCAACATGGAAGAGGCCTAAATTCCCCAATGTTTTGCATCATTCCTAACATGAAAGCCAAATTAAACAACATATAAAAGTATGATGAGACAAATAAAATATTTTTACAATAGATTTTCTCTCCTGTATCCAAGTACCTACAAGGCCATCAAGAGTCCTCCAAGTGAGAGCATAAACACAAATAAACAAGAATAGGGGAACACAAAAAAACACACAAATATAATCTAAAGATGAAGAAGAGGCATTGCTCTAGTCTGACACCTCCAGCAAGTCATCTTGCTCCCAATCTAGATAATCGTAGGGGGAGGGAATACGAGCCTATAGGGGGATAGCAAGGGAAATACTAGTTGTCTTTCCTATAGCAAGGGCCAAGGAGGAGGCCACATCAACATCCTCATCAACAAGGTCCTATGAGGCTAACATCATAGACTTAGAAAAATAGAAGAAAGAGTGGGAATATCCTCCACCGAATCAAACATACACTTCTCTAAATTGAAGTGTTGTGACAGAATGGGGGAAGGATGATAAACCAGAGAGTCACTACCAACCTCAAGAAGAGGTGAAATGACAAACTTAGGTGAAGGAGGTGATGTACTCATCACAAATACAACACAAGCCAAAGAAAAATAAGATGGGGTGTTGCCAAAATAATGGGATACACTTTTTGGGACATCCTGATTTTAGCTGAAATCACATGTTTTTAGAAAATATAATGATTTAATCCTTTAAAGGATTTTAATTGAATAGGGTTTGATTAAAACCCCTTAGACCAAACTCCCTTTGATAGAACCCTGCTAGTTTTAAACCATACCTATAATAGAGTATCCTCTACACCTATCAAAATGCTAATAAAAAACCACTTTTGATTTACCTTTTGGGGGATCAAATGAGTTCATTTAAAAATTTTGTTTTGTAAGTGTGTAGTCCTTATTATAAGCTTCCCAAAAAGTATAATTTTAAATATATTTAATTTGATTATTATATTTATTTTTTATTTCTTGTGAATGTAGGTTTTTCACTAAAAATCAAGCTCTTTGTCCTCCACATGTGGAAAAATAGTAGATAACCAAAAAAAATTCTTAAAATTTCTATGCTCTTAGTATTGATGTCCTTGATCCAACAAAAAAAATTGGATTTCAATACATACAAAAAAATTTGTGTTATACAGTAAACCTATGTCTAAACTGTAATTGGTTTGACTTCAAAACTTAATTAAAATATATATATTAAATAAAATACTATGAAACCAAATTAAGGAGCTATATATCATAGTTACAAATCTAAATTCTAAAAAATTCAATTTTATCCTTCATAGAAAGAAAAAAAAAAGTGTGTTATATAGTAAACATCACTCTTTAAAAATGTTGTTTACTATTAAAAACTAGTTATCGAAGGAGATGTAAAAAACATGCAATTTGATTCCAAAAATTTTTAAAAATATATATTTAGAATCTAAAGACAAAATTTCACAAATCACTAGTTAGCATCATCTTAAAATTTCTCACGGTTTAGCATCTATAGGTGTTCAAAAGTGAAGATTTAGTTAAAAAGTTTAGTTCAATCTCAAGTTTGGCCAAAAAGTGTAACCCACTATTGTGGGATCACCCGATGAAGAAGGTGAAGAATAATTTTTGCAATAATTTTTGCAACCATCATTTGGAATGAGGTCATGCTCTGAATTTCACTTAAAGGGAGGATGTGAAATCCTCGCAGCAGAAGTGGAAGAAGAAGAAGAAACAAAAGACACAGTAAACACAAATTTTATGTGAGGCATCTAAATAGGCTCAAGGAAAGGAGGAAGATTTGGTAAAGAGATAATTAGAGGTGGATTCATGGAAGGAGTGATGAACACTTACACCATTTTTGGGTGAGGCTCATCAAATCTACTGAGGAAGCCAAAAGAAAGATAAAGGTGATGGGAATAAAAGTAGAAGCGAAAGTAGAAGAAAAGATAGGAATAAAACTAGAAACATAAGTAGAAAGAGGAATAGGAGGCTTCCCCTTGGAATTTTTTGAGGCTTTGCATTCCTGGGCTAAAGCCCATTGGTGACGTTTATGCTCACATGCAATACAGTTGCAACAATTATGGACACCAGGAGACATAACATGAGAAGACTTCAGGGGATCTTGTTCCACCGAGGGAGAAGTCTCCATAGCCATTTCTGGTGAAAGAACAAACTCTTGAGGGTCTTGTTCTATCAGAGGAATGCTCTCTATAGTTGTTGGAAGCAAAAGAGTAAACTTCTGAGGATGAACATGAGGAGGAATAGAGATAGAAATAGGGATCTCGATGACGGGCCCCTTTCCATTTTTTACCTTAGAGGTAGGTGGGGGAATAGGAGGAGGCCTTGGAGGCCAAGAACCAAGAACAATACCACCACAAATGCTTCCCCTTACCATCTAACACATGTGACCTCCAAAACATAGGTTCCTTCCTCTTTCTTGTGCTAGGCACAATAGAAGGAATTGAGGATACCACTAAGGGTTATGAAGCCACAAAAGAAGATGAAGAAAAATGAGAAGGACCAAGGGTGAGATCCTGCTTGTCCTTAGCCGAAGAAGAATAAGAAGGAAAAAGGGACAAGGCACACTGTTGTACACACATGGAAGCCTTCAGAGTCAAAATAGCATGAGAAGAAGGTGGAAAGACACGATTAGAGATCGAACCTCCAATCTTATACCTAAAGTAGGCCTTGTAGATCAAGTCCCCTCTAAGTGAAAAGGGTCCAACTAGAGTAGGCCAAAAATGGTCTAGGGAGAATCCCCCATTTAACACAAGTGGTTTGTATCTAGTGTCATAGATGGTGTTCATCGTGCCATCATGAGAAAAATTCAAACATTTTTGGATAACATAGGCAATCACATTCATAGAGACTAGCCACAGAATTCCTAGTCTAACTCTGAAGAGGTTAGACTTCAATATCACAACAAATGGAACTTCCAAAGATTTAGGTCCGACAAGGACCTACAAAGAAATAGAGCTAATCAGTGGAACAAAAATACCATTGTGGGTACAGAGCGTGGTTTGTGACTCCTTGTATGTATCCTTATGCAAATTATTTATGAAAAGAGTCTCTTTCATGATAATGTTGACCCAACTCATAGGGTATACCATAACGCTAGTTATGAAATTATCATTAATGAGAGCTAGTCTATACAACAAAGAGGGCTCTTTATTGAAAGGTAGGTCACGTGGTGTGAATATTATATTAGGATTTGTATCTGTGTGTGGCCTAAAGGAGGAACACGAATACATGAAACCATGTTCACATACTTAGATGGATTAGGATTAGTAGCTAAAGAAGAAGCAATAGTGATCAAATTGGAAAAATGAGATGGAAAATGATTTATATAAATCTACAACTAACTATTAAGTTTCACTACAGATTTGTTCAATTTTTTTTTTACCATCAAGTTAGATGGTATTTTTGTCAACTTGGTCTTGGATAACATGCCTAAGACACACGCATCATTCGGTATCATGACCTAATACTCGATGGTATTGACAAAAAAATTTCCATCATACCACTATGGATAGGGCTTAAATAGTGGTCTTATCTTTGGAAGAGAAATTACACCATCTTTTAATAATCTCTTAATGAAATTTGTATAAGATTCAAATAATTTTATAAAAATTCTATTTTTTCTTCTAGAACTTTTTTCAGTAGGAACAAATACCATGTTCATTACTACTTTATGCTTTTTCAAATCTCTAGAGACAGACACAACTAGTCGACCATCTATATGGGAGGACAAGGGACCCTTGAACTGAGACACCATCTATTGATACTTACACAATGCAACACATAGATGAGAAAGAGAAGGATATTTCATTAGAAGGAATTTATCTCACAATGCCGAAAATAGGTTTTCAACAAACACACATTGTATGTCAAAATCTAGTAGGGCATAGGAGATTTAAGAAAACAAAGCCTAATAACGGGCAATAAAATTAATCACCTTTTCATGAGCCCCATGCTTGAATCAAACGAGATCAGTAAAGGCAACCTTTGGCCCGATGTTTTCCTAGAACTATTGCAAAAACTTATTTACCAATTGATCAAAAGAAAAGATAGAATTATCTAGGAGTGAGCAATACCATTCCAAAGCAACATCCTTGTGGGAACAAGATAACAATTTCTCTAATAGAGTATCATGGTGGAAGAAATTGATACACATGCCATTGAAAGATGAGACATGCATCTACGGATCTCCTCTGTGATTGTACTTTTAAAATTTAGGAATCTCCACCCCTTGAGAAATGGGGTGTTTAGAATAGAAAAAGATAAAGGGATACAATGAAAATACAACTAAAACATGGGTTGAGAGCTAGAACTAGCCAACTGAGATTGCATCTACCCCATGTTCTATAAAAGAGCATTGAGGATGAGATCTGTAGACAGAGTATGACTAGTTGAAGCACAAGAGGTAGAGATGTTTTGAGTTCTATATGTAGGAACTTCAAAATTCAAGGGAACTCAGTTCACTCTAATTGTAGGAATTTACTCATAAGTGGTGGTAGTGTTATTAGTAGTAGTATTGATAGAAGGACCCATGTCAACCATAGAACAGACAATCTAGGCATCAAAACACTCAACTAGTGACCAATGATGTCCAACTGAACATCTTGGGGATTGCCCAAGACAAAATTGTATGACGAGACATGGGTCTCCACAATATTTATAATTCCTCAAAGTAGCTCCAAACCTCTTCAATCAGTAATAAGTAAATTCCTCAGACTATTAAGGAGAGGAGATTCTTGAGAATAATAAAAAAAAATTACTAGGAGCTCTTCAAACTCTTCAAGTCTTACTTCCAAAGGGTGAATTTGATCGGCATGAAGCCTAAGAGAAACTTCCTTAGCTAAGGAAGAGGAAGAGTTCAAAGGAGAGGCTGGTGAGGTATGCATTTCAATTTCAACACGAGGAGGGGGAAAAGGATGAAAAAGGGGAGGTTTTGCTAAATTTTATGTTTTAGGACATATTTTGGGAAAAGGACTTGATGGACCAAAAGAGCATACTGTAGAGGTCTTTGGAAAAAGTTGACTAGCTCTCCACTAGAGGATGACAACGTAGTGCACGAATGTCCCTGTGGCGTGTTGTGGTCTCGTATAGTATGAAAACAAAAATTGCAGATAGAAACATACAAAGCCTACTAGCTATTTGAGAAATAAAATCTAAATGTTTCCTAAACTAATAGAATGCTGAAAATGACAAAAATAACAAGAAGGATACTAAACATGCAAGTATTTAAGCTAAAAAAAATAAGATGGCAAAGAGAGAAAAGGGAGAAACAAACTCATGGGAGATCCAACACTATGAAACCTCCCACAATGCTCCACATGAACAATCTCCACACACGAAGACAATGAAAATTATTGGGTTTGTTTCAAGGTTTTCCTTAGTCAAACCCCCATTTTGGTGTTTCAACCTCCACGAACAACCAAGAAGATAAGTAGAGAAAGAAATAGACAATAGACAAAATAGAGTGATAAGATAAAGAAACTAGACATGTTAGAATATAAAGATGCTACTAAACAAAGATGGTAATGCAAATAAGATAGTATTTACCCTCCCTTCAACAAGTCTATAAAGTCAGAAGAGAGTGCAACACTTGACAGAGCCAAGATGTTGATGTAGAAGCCAATAAATTGCAAGAGAGCTTAAAAAAAATGGTATAGAAGTGAGAAAGTGAGAGATTGAGAGAAAGAATGCAAGAGTGAGAGTGATAGAATGAAAGAGTGAAAGAATGAATGTTTGAAAGGAAGGATAGCATGCAAAAAGGCTATTTTCAGGCATGTCTATGACCACAAAGGTATTACACATTGTAGGAAGGGGGAAGTGTAAGGTCCCAATGACCTCAGACTCAGGAATCTTTTCAGGGAGATCATGTGATGCATAGATTTTTGCACATCACGAAAGCGTCCCCAAAAAAGTTCCCTTAGAGATTCAAAAAAATATTTAAGGATGAATTTGAAGGCAAGAAAAAGGGGAATTTGCATTATCATCTTTTATTAGGCTAAAGGGATGGTTATGTAAAGTGAAATTGCATGGGATGCAATTTTATGACATTAAATTTGTATCGCATGAATTTATTTCATCATCGTTTCTTGAAGGATTCAAAATTTAAAGTTATGATCAGGCACTTTTACAACATGTAGAAATGATGTGGAATGGGCCCAAATTATTTCATAGTCTTGGTAAGTGTAGCATCATAAATTGTTACCCCTAACAATTTCACTCTAGATTTGGCACCTTGTTTTGCATGTAAAATTAATTATATCAATAATGTGTTCATTCGGGTCCAAATTAGGAATATTTATTTCATAGCCTTGGAAATGAAAACCATGTTTGAACCTCTAGGTCAACTCTTTGTCATCTTATGCCCAATGAAAATACAAAATATCTTCTTTAATTTGCGTGCAACTACCCTTCACCCAAAGAAATGAGTAAAAAATCATTTTTTATCAATGGGAATGATTTCTAATATCTTATTTTGATGTGCCAAGTCACCCGATTTGACAATTGAGTACCTAATAATATAAAAAAATTAAAATGTGTCACAAATACTAGAGTTTCATATCCAAAAGGCCACTTGAAAACTGAAACAATATGTTGATATGCATCAAATGCTACCATTCCTCCACAACTACAAGTAAAGAAGAAAAAATGGGTAATAAAAGTACTTTCCATGAAAATAATGGATCATGTTCTTGTGCATTCCATCAATAATTATAAATATGAAAACATGTGGTAGAAAAGGAAAGAAAATAATAATAAGAATAAAAAGCACATAAAGACCAACATTAGTACTTTTATTGGGATGATAATAATCTTTTGGAAGAATAGATTTAGCCTCCAAAGTTTTTTCAATGATACATGAGTACTATTGTAGTGTTTAGAACTGTATCTTAGGCTTCATTTTTATCTTTTACTTCCATGTCACCTTTAGACTTTGGCCTTTCGGTTATGCCTTGTTTATTGTGTGGCACATGTATATTTCACCTTTTATATTTGGTTACATGCTTATGCAATGTTAAAATTACATACCCTTACAATTTCATTTTATATTTTATTCTTATTTTGGTGTCCATTCCTTTTGTGTACATTACTAGTCTCATTTCAACCCTTGCATCAACCTTTCTCCCTCCCATGGTGTGAATGCCTTATTTTCCATGGACTCTTTTTGTCAAGATGATTCCACTATTATGTCATCCTTGTAGTTTCTTTACGTTTTATCCTTTATAGAGCCCAAACTATTCAAACCCTCACACTATATGTAGATGACTAAGCAATGCACTAGCATCCCATAAATAGTCTCCCATTTGGTGGTCATTTCTAAGCATTTTTACACTTTTCACCTTCCTATCTTAGTGGCAACAACTTGGGATGAATCCAAACTTCTTTTCAACCTCCTCTTCTTGCCTCCTCTCTCATTTTTGAATCCAATATTCAATTTTACACTTCCTCTTTCACATGTTGGCACTCTCAAGCTCTCTACAACTCATTCTTGTCTTGTCGGCTTCCTCAAGCTTTCACAAGTGATAAGATTCTTATTCCTTTACTTTTATTTTCTCTATGTCCTCATTTTTATTATAGATTCTTATTGTAGTGTCCCTAAGAACCTTGGGATATTCACATCCTTCAATTTTTAATTCTAGTTATAATATCTATATTTTCACTATATTTATTTTCTAGATGCACTTGTAGTAAGAATACATAAGATATTTTTCAATCTCTCTATCTTGGTTATCCATGAAGTTTAAAAGAGAAACCTATAAAATTTACTTGAAGGAATGCTCCCAAACAACCCCAAGAAATTTTACTTTCCTTTATTTTACAACTATTTCGGGAACGCTCAAGTACATAGAGGTTTGAAAGTGATTTCTGTTTTATTGAATTCATTTTATTCCTTCATTAAAATGATGTAAATCTTGTTGTTTAGTATATTTATTTATAAACTTATTATTTGTTATACTGAACTATTGTTTTCCTTTTCTAGTTTTATAGATTTAGTGAACTGCTCATTAGTTTTGGAACATTTTTTGCAAGTTTCTTAATGTTTTGGGTTGTGTAGACAATAATGCTTTGTGCAAACATCCACTTAGTATGTTGTTGTCTTGGGAAATGACTTCCTCTATATGATACTAGGTTTTTCTTTTAATCATCTTTTCCACTTTGTTGTCAGCTTCTACGATTTTTTTTAAGTTCTTAAAAAAAAAATACTTTATTAATTTATTTTATGCTCTATTTAAATAAAATATTTTATTTAAAGTGTTTTTGAGATTTACAGATCATTTTTAATGTATAAAATATAGTCTCAATCCTAATATAAAGTAGGGAAAATCATTTAGCTAAATTTTATTTTTCCTATTTTACAACTTACCCTCCCTTATTTCGCATTATTTACTTTTCACTTATTTTCCTTGGTTGATACATTTACTACTACACATCTTTATTATTATGCTTTGTTTGCCTTTTTCCCCCTTATATTATACCCTAGTTGAGTACTTACCTATTTTATTTCCACTTTCCCTTATGCATGTTCTTATGCTTTCCTTGTCTTTAAAGCTTATGTACTCATGGTTTTATACCTTATCACTTAGGTTTCTCATGTTGCCTTGTTATCTTCCCATTATATGTTTGATATAACTTTCGGTGCTTACTATGTTTCTTTTCCTATGATCTTCATTTTTACCCACATATGTTTTGATTAAGGGGGAAAAGCATGTTTTGAATGGACCTAAAACCATTTACAAAAGGTTTTGAATGAACCTGAAACCATAGGTTATGAATGAACCCAAAACCATTTACAAATAGGTTTTGATAGGGACCTGAAACCCACACAAAGAAGACCAAGTTGCAAAATGAATCAACATACACAACTAGCAACGAACCAATATCAGATAATAAGAGAAACAACATCACTACCCAAATCTACTCTAAATAGAAGGTTTTGATGGGCACCTTAAACCCAAAGAAATCAAGGATTACAAAGGAACTTGAATCCAAAAAGAACCTGAGACGGTCAGGAAACCATCAACCTGAATTAGCCAGACTACAACACACCACTTACCAGCACTAACCAGTAGTGAACAACAAAATATAGTCAAGTAACTATCAGCCAGAACCATCCAAACAATAACACAACACTTGATAGCACCATCCAACGAAACCAAACTCCCCACCTCAATAGGAGAGTTGGGAATCAAAGAGAAACACTGAAGATTCTCAGCATAGACACCACACCAATCAACCTGCAATACCAACCCAACCTCCACCTCAATAGGAAGGGGCTCACCTCTATAGGAGAGGAAGAAGAGAATCCAAAAACCACAAAAATAGACCTTCCAACTTGATCCACAACCCACCTCTTCACATCAATACAAGAGGGATTCACCTCCAAAGAAGCAGTTTCCACCTCCAAAGAAGACCATAGTTGAAAAAACTGACATGAAGCATCTACTCCCATAGTAGAGAGCACTAAAACCTGCTTTGGAAAAGAATATGACTAGAGTAGAGATGAAAAAATAGAGCACTCCTCCACAAGCAGCACAATCCCAACCTAGATCACAAACTTGAGGACCCAAAAGTCCAACAGAAAACCAACCAATCAAACCAGAGCAGCCCAAGATAAAGCAACCCAGCTGAGCCACACCCACAAAGAGGAAACTCACCACTTAAAGCCAACAACTCCCCTTCCTAAAAAAATAACAAAAGGACCCAAGTGGGTAGGTACAAAGAAAACCAAAAACAAAACTGGCAACCCAAGAGAATCTTGGTAGCCACCAAGACCAGCAGCCACAATAGCCAGTCAAGAGCCAACAATAGCATAAAGACAAAGGGGTCTGAAAAAACAAGGGGCAAGGAAAGTCCACAAGTAGAGAGAGTAGAAAGCCGACAAAACAGTGAAAAACAACCTCCAACCCTACATGCCAGTCAAGGTTTGAAACATTCCAAAAATTAACTACAAACAACTCCACCAGAGGCATACCAACAATCACAACCCCAAGCAAAGAAAGCACCCCCATAGAGGTAGAAACCTACACTAAAGAAAAGACTAAGGTTCCAAAAAGAGGAAGGGAAGGGAAAGGAAAACCTCCAAACAAAGAGAGCAGAAATTCGACAAGACAGTGAAAAACAACCTCCAACCCTACACGTCAGCCAGGGTCTGAAACATGCCAAGAACTTTCCACAAACAACTCCGCCAAAGGCAGACCAACAACCACAACCCCAAATAACAAAACCACCCTCACTGAGGCAAAATAACCCCAGAAAAGCTAGAGAGAGCTAGGAAATCTAGCAAAAAGTGAAAGAGGAGAGGAGGCAATACAAGAAAAAACAACTTCCAACCCTACATTCTAGTCAGGGTCAAAGATAAGGCCACCAGTCTCCTCCAACAAGCCCTCAGCATGAACACCAAGCACCACACTCAGTGAAACACAAATAAAAATAGGAAACCCCAACAAAAAGAAGAAACTTCGCCCAACATGAAGCCTAAACAACATGGGAGAACATAGGAAAATCCAACGCCAAGACCACATGGAATGAAGTACACCAGAGCTTTGAAGGGGGAACCATAAGAGATACCAAGCAAAAATGAGCCCAACATACTCCTCGTCCTCATCGTCCCCATCACCTTCCTCATCGTCGGTGTCCTCTGAATTCAAAAGCTACGCAACAATGACCATTGAAAAAAATAATGAAGTTCCTTTACCAACATATGTTATCATGGCTATGGTTATGATATTTTCCATAACTAGATCACATGCCTATATTTCATCTTTCACCCTATATTTCCATATGACACTCTTACATCTCTTTTATATTGAGGATATCATGTATTCTCAATAACATTTTACTTTCCATTACCTTATCTCTATGAGAGTCGTCATGCATTTCTCCCTACCATAGCATTTGAGATTTTATTGTCATGTATTAACATCAAGGGCATCATTCCTTCTCATATATCATTTGTACCGACATAGTCATGCAATGTCCATAGAGTCACCTCTTTTAAGTGGGGACATCTTTCATTCCCCAATCTTTCCCTATGCTATCATTGCTTGTATATTTACTTTGAGGGCATCATGCCTTCCCCACCATTACCTTGAGATCACTTTCCTACACTTATGTTACTGTTAGGGATCTATTGTATTTCCTCTACCATTGTAGTCACATGCCCATCCTAGTGTCTTGTGTACCTACATGTGGTTTTTTGGCCATTTAGGGCCACATCATCATTTTACATTTACTTATACATGGGAAACTTCATTTACTTATGTGGTTTGTTTGAAATTTCAACTGGTGGCACATGAGTTCACTATGTGATCAAATCACACACATGATAAGCAATCAATTGGAAAAAGGATTCAAAGAAACTAAGGGTAATTATTACAAGTGTTATATGTAGCTTATCAAGCATATTAATTTCACACTACTTGTAATAATTACAAATATCAAACAACACTGATCAAATATTTCTTTTGTGGGAAATGATAGTGGAATTTGTATGGAAAAATTAAGCTTTTTGTGTTATGTGTAATCCTAATGATGTTCTTCAGTTGCCATCATATAGAATGCCTAATTTAAGGTGTTG
The DNA here is from genome assembly GCA_007258455.2 of Sequoia sempervirens. Lineage (NCBI taxonomy): Eukaryota > Viridiplantae > Streptophyta > Pinopsida > Cupressales > Cupressaceae > Sequoia > Sequoia sempervirens. The sequence goes on from VDFB02098726.1 coordinate 86,882, forward strand.
AGATCTATGTTTCGAGTATTATGGTTTTTCAAAGTTGTGGTTCTTCAAGGCCTATTGTATTTTTCTAAAGGGTGTCATAAGCTTCTTATGGTAAAAAGGTTCTTTGATAAGGGTAATATTTTATCCTTTTGTGTTCCTTGGGAATTATCTTCTAGGTTCTCATATTGCTTATCCTCTGGTTTAATTCTGATCTTCAAAGTTAAAATTCGGGTGGGTGCATTTGGTTTCCTCTATGTTAATTCAGTTTGGGTTGGTTTTGTAATTCTTGCTTGTGTTTAACTTCTAGGTCGAAGTTTCCCAAAAAGCATAGATTCTTGGTGTATTGTGTGTTAGTAGAGGATGAAATATTTACCTAAAAATTATAGGAATGAGGTGAAAATTAGGGAGAGAGAACTTCCTTTTTCTGAGGAAGTTTTGGAGTTTGAACTATCCAAGGTTTTCAAAATGTCCCGCCCAAGTCTATTGGATAGTATCAAAACTATTCTAGGGCAAGAAATTTTATGCCCAAGTTCTTCCAAGTTGTTATTCCCCACTCAAGTTCTTTCCATCTTTCTGTTGAATGTAATGGACTTGTTGCAATCTTTTGATTTCCTTTCAATTGTGGTTCAAGATTTAGTTTCACCAAATTACCTCAGTGATGATGAGCTCCTTCAGGCTGTTCAAGGTTATAAATTGGAGAAAGGAAAGGCCTACATAGGAGGTATCTTTCCAAAGCATTACCTCGAGAATAAATTAGCATACAAAGAGGTGTATGGATCCATTAAGAAAGGACTCTGTGATGATGATATGTGGTCAATGTATAGGATTCTCAACACCTATGCATAAATGCTCAGGCCTATGATGGTGGAAAAAATCAAGGAGAAATTCTTCACAGTTTCCTTTCTCCTCTCTCACCACATTCGACATGGACACAAGGAAATGGCATTAGCAAGAGATGTCATGGATTCTCCAAATGTTGCAGAATTGGGCAAAGGATGCAAAGGACAAGGTGATAATGGTTTCAATTTGAACATCAACAAGGTTGATACTTCAGCTAACATTGATCCAATGAAGGAATGATCTACAAGTCCTTTAGCCTTCAATATTTTGCATAAAGCGATGTATTAACCTAGTTTTTCTTTTGGTTTGTATGTCTTTGTGCTAAGCCCAAATATTTACCTTACAATGTAATATGTACATAATTGGGCTTATTTTGAAAAATCTACGAAAGTCATAGTCCGTTGGTGGCAATTTTTCCTTTTTATTACAGTTCTCACAATGCTAGTACTATAATTCTAGCCTATCTATAACCCTTAATATTTCAATATTAATACATAATTATAGGCACTAGCCTTTTATCAAAAAAAAAACTTTATACCTTGAGGTTCATGACTATCCTATATGATTTCCATGTTTTTATCATCTTATATGTTCTAATTTCTTATTACATGATATATTTATTACAAATACCACGTTACACAAGTTACATATGTGTATGTTGATCCTTAGATTACATTTACTTTCACATACTATTTTCCCTTTTGTCCAATTTCATGAATATTATATATGCAACCATTTAGAGTGGGGGAAATTATTATCACTAGCATTCCTATGCTTGAGATTTCAAGTAGTGATATATGCTACATAAAAGTTCATCACTATGACCAAACAAGGCTTTATTAGACATAATGGGATTTTCAATATGTCACATGGTAGCACACCATATCACTTTTTGCACAAACAATTGTTCTTTGAGCCCTACTATACCTCCTTATTCTCATGATCATTGACAATAAAATTTATTTTGTATTTATTCTTTAACTATTTTCATAATAGAAGCTACTCATTGTAAAAAAAAATTGTGTTCCACATATTCTCATGGAGAATGCATGCTAAAGGACAAACACACAAGATGACATCTAATGAGGTAAAAACATTCACCTCATTATTAGGATAAAAATACCCTTTCCTATTCATCCATAATCATTGTCATGTTGAAATTAATATGATTATATAGTAAATTATTTACAATCTTGATTGATATTAATGTATGAATGCTTGTTATGCTCTCTGCATTATTGAATGTTTTTAATGTTAATGATTATGGTCAAAATATTTATTTTTGTGAAGACAAGACAATAGGTAATGCACAAGAAAGACGGATTCTATAGAAGGTCATGTCTCTTAAATGATCTTTGAAAGATTTGAAGCTTTCACAATAACTTCAAAACTATCGCATGGAAACTTTGACAAAATAGCACCCTTCAATCATTGCCTCGTAGTTGAAGATGTTTCAAACTATGGCTCGTGCTCCCATATTAGGTAGCTGAAATGATTCTTGGTTCGAAATAAAACCCTCCAACAATAAAAGAAACAAAACATAATATTGAAATTCTCTTTTAATTTTGTATCTATTTTGAAAGAATACCTTGATGAAATTATATATCAATAAATGATGCAATCTTGTGCGGCGTTGTGCTCATCCTCCTATCTTTCATCTATCCTCATTTACCCATTCCCTTATATCCAACTTACCTTATGCATTTTCTCATACAATCCACATTTTTTGCAACCTCCATAGCTTGAACCAATGCATAGGTCACCAATAAATCAAATGCATATAGAACAAAATAGAATGACAAAATTTGTATACCAATACCAATTCTCATTTAATTTTGTATCTGTTTTTTAAAAATATATTAATAAAATTATATATTAACAAATGACACAATCTTATATAAAATTGCGTTCATCCTCATATCCTTTACCTATACCCATTTATACACATTCCTTATATCCTACTTGCAATTACCCATTTTTTACAAACTTTGCCATGCAATCCACGTTTAATGCAACATCCATGATCAAAAGATGCTACCCTTGGGACATATAAAAATATTTAAAAGAGCTTGAACCACCGTATAGGTTACCAACAAATCAAATGATTATAGAAATGTCTCTATTCAAGACCCATATTGACCTAATAGATTTGGTTCCCATCTTTTCACTTCCTAACATGATAACAACATTATAAATGTTGGTTTGCATATAAGCCACTTAAAATAAAATTATGACATGACTTTACGCTTCCCAATAAGATTATTTTATTAATTTAAATTTAAATGTTTCTAGGCGTGGTAGGCGAGGCTATTATGATTGCTTAACTACCTCCTTAATAAGTTAATAAGTTCCACGTTGTACTTATATTATTTTAATGAAGGCCGGGAAATACATAGGAATGTGTAATGGTAGTCGTCTAACAAGAATATCTTGGAAATTGTACAAGGGTAAACACAATCTAACCAATACAATTATATTTATATTAGTTCTTGTATATATGTTAGAAAATAAATAAAAAAATTCAATATGGACTAATTAAATAAATGGAAGCAATAATTATACAATTATTTTATATTTAATTAAATTCAATAGTAAGATTGGTAATCTTTAATAAACGTTTTGATCTCTAGTATCTAAATTCTTATAAGGACATGTGGTATTAAAAATACTTTTGGGAAAGTTTTCAAATTGTAAGGAACATGTTCTTGTAGATCAACCTCTTTTTTCTATTGGCTTTACAATCCTAAGCAAATAATCAACGACATCATTCTCAAGCATGCATATGACTTAAATAATATTGATTATGTAGACACCTATGATATTCCAACATTTTATTGATTATCACACATTTTTATTTCGCTTACCAACATCATTTTCCTCATTATCACCTAGTTCCTCCATTTAATTAAATAATTTCCAATTAATTAGTTAAATTCACTTTATTCTCCTATTAATGGAACAATTAAGATTATTTGATTAATTCATCATTTTCACATTAATAATCCTTCTTGATTAAATAATTCTCAATTATTTATTTGAAAATCTTAATTCCTCCATCCTCACAATTAAATAATCTAATTTTCCTCCAACTCTCTAACTTGCACAAAGAATATTCCCTAAAGAATATTCTCAATTCAAATTCAAAAATTTCCCTCTAATTCAAAATATCTCCAACCTATTTCCATGAAATTAGAGATATTTTGAGCTCTCATGAATCCTCAACCATTGATCCTCACCCTCCTCCTTGATTTCCTCTCATCCATTGATTCTCATATTGAATCTTGACCATTGATCAAAATTTCTAAAATCTATAAAACAAACCTTCTCAAACATGGAAATCATTCGCAATCCTCATAAGCATAGACACTCTCTAAAATTCTTGAGTCATTTCTTGAGCATTAGAGCACCTATTTTGTGGATCACACCTCTCATATCAAGCTTCTGCAATATGGATTATGCACGATTTGAGCAATCCACATCATAAATATGCATCAATTCACAATGGGATTGAAGGTTTGCACTTTCAGTTTGATTAATTGCTTTGATTTTAGTTCTAATTCTTAGATTAAACCATTTGAATGCTTTGCAAATGAATTTCATTGAGTATGGGTTTGTATGATCTCAATCGTTTGAGTTATTAGTGTTTTAGACTCTAATTACTTCATTCATACTTACTTACTTCCCCTATAACATTTTAGCACACCTTATGGGACTCACATCCCTAATTTAACCATTTTTTGTGATGTTTTTTGTTGGCCTTGCAAGTTACAGAGATAGTGCAATGCTTTTGTTTCAACAGTTCAACACCTTTGTAAAATATCAACACATCTATAGCTCAAATTTTGACACTTTTACTAAAATCATTACACATTTGACTATTTAATGTTCTGTTTGTTTGCAAGAAATTTTGACACCTCTATCAAAGGGTGATGTCTTTACAAAACTACAACATTTCTATCTATCAGAAGATCAACACCTTTGTCCTAAATTCATGCCTCTATTCTACCTTCTCTTTATTTTCTTGTAGAATAGTGCAACACCTTTGCTCAAAGTCTAATTCCTTTGCCGAAGGTCAACGCCTTTGTTGGTTGACAATGCAACACCTCTATTTAAAAGTTTGATGCCTCTGTCAGGTAAATAACGCTTCTTTTTTGTCAAGCTTTGCATTCTAATTTGAAATTTATTTCAACTAGCCTTTATCAATTCTTTGTTTTCCTCATTTTAGCTAACAGTTTGCAACATGTGGCGATTTATGGAGGAAGGTTGAAAGCAAGAAACTACTGACATTTTTTGTTGTAGGGTTTTGAGTTAATCTAGGAATTTCATTTTCCCTTAGTGCACTTAAAATTCAATCTCACATTTCACTTAGTGCATTTAAAATGAACAATACAAATCTCATTTTCCCTTGGTGCACTTAAAATACATCTTCACATTTCATTTGGTGCATTTAAAATGAACAATACAAATTTCATTTTCCCTTGGTGTACTTAAAATAAACAAACAACTTGCACACTTAGTTTTGGGTTTAAAATTGAACATACAAATCTCATCTTATTTTGGTGTACCTAAAATTGAACAAGATAAATCTCACATTTTCTTATAGTGCACCTAAAATGAATTATTTGATTTGCTTGGTAGGTTAGTGTGTACACATGCTCTTTCCTTGCACCTAGTGTGATCTTGGAAATTAGAAATACCACTAAATTGCAATTTTTTTATACACCTTGAGGTATAGTGTTGTGTATGCTCTCCCCTCGTGACTCCTAAGAATGATCTTGGAGATCAAAAGCAACACTATTTCTATTTATTTCAAGTAGGAGACTTGGTTGGGGGCCTCATCACCCCATGTTTTGATCTCAAGCATGTTTCCTAGTAGGTTATATAAAGGGGGAGAATGCAAGTTTTACCCAAAGGAGTGGCTCACGTGCTTCAATCCAAGCACCATGACCCTTAGTCTGCCAAGACAGGGAGGTGATGAGTAGAGAGGAGACCCCTCTCAACTCAAGCATCTAGTTGTTAATGTTTATTGCTCCAATATGCCTGAATCCTAACAACTAGTATCAGAGTCGTGTGTATTTCAATTGATTGGTAGGAAACCTCTAGATTTGAGTGGGAGCAATGGAAGAAGGCAAATTCAAGGTCAAAAAGTTCAATGGCCAAAATTATCAATTATGGAAGATGCAAATGGAATATTATTTGTATCAAAAGGATCTATGGCAGCCATTACAAGGAAAAGCAAAGAAACATGTTGTGATGTTTGATGAAGAATGGGAGATTCTGGATAGAAAAGCATTGGGAACCATTCGGTTGTGTTTGGCACCATCTGTGGCGTTCAATATAATAGAAGAAAAGACAACAGAAGATCTGATGTCTACTTTGGATAAACTGTATGAAAAACCCTCAGCCTCAAATAAGGTATTTTTCATGAAGTGTTTGTTTAATTTGAAAATGATTGAAGGAGGATCTGTGACAGATCATTTAAATGAGTTTAATATGATTACAAGTTAGTTAACTTCTGTAAAAGTGAATTTTGATGAAGAAGTGAGGGATCTATTGGTTTTATGTTTTTTGCTAGAAAGTTGGAATAGCCTGGTAATGGTTGTAACTCTTCCTCTGGTTCAAATACATTGAAATTTGATGATGTTGTTGGTGTTATCCTTAGCGAGGAAATGTGATAGAAAATCACAGGTGAGAGTTCAACATTGGGTAACGCTTTGACTGTAGAGAATAGGGGAAGAAAAAAGGAGAGAGGAAAAATCCCTACAAGTTGTGGGAAGTCACAAGGGAAGTCGAAGAAAGGAAGATCTAAATCCAAAGGATGATTGGATTGTTGGCATTGTGGAAAGCCAGGACACTTGAAGAAGGATTTTTTATCTTGAAAAGGAAAACAAGGAGACAAACAACATGATGATAGTAAGGAAGCTAATGTTGAAAGTATTAAATTGTAGGATGCTTTAATTTTGTGTTTAGATAATGTTAATGATTCTCGAGTAATAAATTTAGGGGATTCATTTCATGCCACACTTGGGCATAGGAAATATTTTGTAGATTATGTTCAAGGTGATTTTGGATAGGTATATTTGGGTGATGATGAACTCTGTCAAATTGTTGGAAACTTGGAAAGATAAAAATCAAGTTGTAGTTCATGGAAATGAATGGTTGCTACAGGAGGTAAGGCATGTTCCAAATTTAAGAAGGAATTTATTATCTGCAAGAAAAATGGGTAGTGAAGGCTGCATGGTTACCTTTTCAAACAAAGTCAAGAAGGTCACTAAAGGTGCATTAGCAGTAGCTAAAGGTGAAAAGGTAGGAACATTGTATTTGTGTACTGGTAATACTTATTCTACCTTAGTTACTACAAAAATAGTTGCTATTGAGACAGATGTATCACTTGTTATAGGGACAGAAACAAAATTGTGGTGTGCCATAGACTTGGGCACATGAGTGAGAAAGGGATGAAGATCCTTCACTCCAGAAAGTTGCTACCAGGTTTAAAGCAAATTGACTTGGAGTTCTGTGAAAATTGTGTTTATGGAAAATAGAAAAGAGTCTAATTTCTCAAAGTTGGGAAAGAGAAGAGTGAGAAATTAAAGCTTGTACATTCAAATGTATAGGGACCATCTCAAGTATCTTCTCTTGGTGGCTCTTGTTATTATGTTACTATTATTGATGATGCAACTAAGAAAACATGGGTGTATTTCCTAAAACAAAAATTTGAATTTTTTGAAACTTTTAAAAGGTGGAAATCTTTGGTTGAGAATGAGACAGGAAAAATGTTGAAGTGTCTCAAATCTGATAATGGAGGTGAGTATTGCAGCAGAGAATTTAAAAATTACTATTCATACAATGGAATTTGTAGGCAAAAAATGGTTCCTGGAACCCCACAATAAAATGATGTGTCTGAGAGGATGAATAGGACCATTATAGAGCATGCAAGGAGCATGGGATTACATGTTGGACTACCCTTACACTTTTGGGAAAATTTTGTACATACCACTATTTATTTAATAAACAAGGGGACATTCGAATCCTTTGGATGGTGACATTCTAGAGGAGGCATGGAGGGGTAAAAAGGTAAACTATTCATTTCTGAAAACCTTTGGTTGTGAAGATTTTGTCCATGTTGATATTGAAAATAGAACCAAGCTTGAGGCTAAGTCTAAAAAATGTACCTTCATTGGATATGGAGTAGATGAATTTGGTTGTCGGTTATGGGATTATGAAAATCATAAAATTATTAGGAGTAGCGATGTTGTATTCAATGAAAAGGTCATGTATAAGGATCAGTTGCAAGAAAAGAAGCATGAACAAGACAAAAAGGAATATGTGGTGCTGGATGAGATTCTAGAAAATAAAATGCTAGTGGTATCTAATGCTCAACAACAAGTTATCCCACAGACTCTTACAAGTGTTAGACATTCTACAAGGATAAATAGACCTCCAAAAATATTTTCTCCATCATTGTATTCCATATTATTAACTGATTCTAGTGAACCTGAAGGTTATGAAGAAGAAATGTAGGTAGATACCAAAAAGCAGTGGGAGCTAGGCATGAAAGCGGAAATGGATTCCTTGTTGCAGAATTAGACTTGGGACTTAGTTTGATTTCCTACAGGTAAAAGATAATTTTCAAATAAATGGGTTTACAGGTTGAAGGAAGAAGATGGAGGTGAGAAAAGATATAAGGCCAGACTCGTGGTAAAAGTTTTTGCACAAAAAAAAGGTATATATTTTGATGAAATATTTTCTCTAGTTGTAAAGATGACTTCTATTAGAACTATTCTAAGTCTTGTGGCTGTGGAAGACTTGCATCTTGAATAGCTAGATGTGAAAACAACATTTCTCCATGGGGATTTGGAAGAGGAAATATATACATGCAGCAACCATGGGGATATGAGGTCAAGGGTAAGGAGGAATTTGCATGCAGGTTAAAGAAGAGTTTATATGGCCTGAAGCAAGCACCTCAGAAATGGTGTTTGAAATTTGATAGTTTTATGGCTGAACAAGGCTACAAAAGATATCATTTTGATTATTGTGTTTATTTTAAGAAATTGCATAATGGAAGTTATATTATCTTGTTGCTTTATGTTGATGACATACTTGTTGTCAGGTCTAACATGCAACATATTAATGAACTTAAGCAAAAACTAGCAAATTCATTTGCTATGAAGGATTTGGGTGCAACAAAATAAATCCTTGGTATGAAGATCATATGGGATAGGACAAACAAAAAAGTATTTTTGTCTCAAAGTGAGTATGTAGAGAAGATGTTGAAAAGGTTTAACATGTAGAATGCAAAAGTAGTTAGTACACCTTTTCCTAGTCATTTTAAGTTGACTAAGGAGATGTGTCCAAAGACACAAGAGGAAGAAGATAAAATGTCTTAGATACCATATGCATCAATAGTTGGTTGCTTAATGTATGCAATGGTATGTACAAGGATAGATATTGCACATGAAATGGGAGTTGTGAGAAGGTATATAAGCAATCTAGGAATAGAACATTGGAATGTGGTAAACTGGATTATTCGATATTTTAGATGTACTACTTCAAAGAAACTATGTTTTGGAGGAACAAATTCTGCTCTAAGAGGATATGTTGACTCTGATCTGGCGGGTGATATTGATAGTAGGAGTAAACTATAGGGTATGTTTTTACTATAGGAGGTACTACAATTAGTTGGATTTCAAGGTTGCAAAAGGTTGTTGTGCTTTCAACCACTAAAGTTGAGTACGTTGTTGCTACAAAAGCTAGCAAGGAGATGATTTGGTACAACATTTTCTAGAGGAATTGTGATAGTGATAAGAAGATAGCCCTTTGTACACTAATAGTTAGACTGCCATTCATCTTGCTAAGAATTCAGCTCTACATTAAAAAACTAAGCACATACAGCTCAGATACCACTTCATTCGATCAGTTTTGGAGGATAGACAGTTGAAGTTGGAGAAAATTCACATAAGTGAGAATCTTGCAAATATGTTCACAAAGGTTGTTACATGGGAGAAACTAATTTCCTCATTAGTTTCCATTGGCCTTCATGACTGATAATGGTGGATATAAGAAACCAGCCAGACCCATAATCTAGTGGGAGTTGCAAGTGCAATGGTGTTATTCAGGATTAATCTCCAAGTGGGAGATTGTTTGGTGTGGAGCCTAATTGGTCTCCAAGTGGGAGATTCTTGATATGTGGTGACTGATCATGCAAGTACTATACACTTGTAACGTTTCCTCATTGAGGTTTGAGGGCACAACCCTCAAATTTTTTTCTCTGTTAACTCATCAAGGTTTTCCCATTGACATGTCAAATGAAAAATGACCTTGTAAAATCCTAATTCTAGAAAGTTCCAAAAATCTTGTTATAAGTGGTTGGGATGTATGTTGTGGCAGTGTGTTCACAAGATTGTAATTTGTTTTGCACTGGATAATAAAATCATTGGATGGCTAGAAGTTTTTTGTGGATGTAGCCCATATTGGGTGAACCACTTAAATTTTCTATGTTGATCTCTTTTGTGTTATTCTTCATTCTTATTTCTAGGTTATTTAATCTACATATAATTTTTAATGTTTATTGCTCCAATTTGCATGAATCCTAACATGTGCCCAATAGGGCTTTGAATTGTTCTAGCCTAAGTCTTAACATAAAATTTATGGATGGGGTCCTATTGTCATTGAACTAAGTTCTTATCCTAAGATTATAAATAAATTTAAAATACTTAATCTAAGTTGAATTCTAATGGTTAATTCATACAAATATATTTATATTTGATTGATTATTGGAATATATTTTGATCTAAATTTAAACCTGCTATTTATAGCCTATGAACTTAAATTAAATATGTATATAGATATTGGTATAAATATAAATATATTGTCTCATCTATATTTGGAACTAAATTTTTAGCTAAACTAAAACCTAAGAATAAAACCTTACCAAGGGCTATATCTAAATTTTACTTAAATTTACGCATACTTTAAATATGAGGAAGACTTAAATTGACTTTTCTTCTTCTCATAGCATGACATTCAAATATTAAGTAACTCAAATAAATAATTAAAAAAATAATATTTAATGGCCTAAATAAGTTCAAGTAAGCTTTTAACCCAAGATTTATCTCGTAGAAAAGTATGAGTTAAAATTAGGTATGTTCTACCATTGGCATGTCTGCATTTGCAATTCATTTTCTTGCTGATGAAGCCATGCATAAATTGTCATGACTATAATTTTCATGTAATAATAGTTATAAATTTATTCAAAACATTGTAATATATATTATACATGTGTGATTAAATGTTCCTTTAAAATATCTACTTAAAAACAAAACAAAAAAAAATCATAGCACCACTTGGATAATTATTTAAGGCAGTTTTGTGGTCAATAAATGAAAGAAAAATAAATAGTAAATAAATGATAATAAATAAATATTTGGAGGTTTGTGATTGGGTTAGCAATCAAAATGTGTTAAACAATTTTGAATTTTATGGAAATTAAATAACCATTTTTTCTTTAACTTCCATATATTCTCATCAAGAGAATGCTACGAAGATTTCAACACATGCCACCAAGGAAGACATTAATGAAGGAGACAAGCTCTATTAAATAGGTGAGGGCATAGTATGGAGGAGAGTGGGAATGAGTCAAAGGAAGAACTTTTGTTGCATTAATTAGGGATGGCATCCCATCCATTTTCCAAGACTCTTCACGTGAAAGGAGGGTAGCTTGCAAGTTGCCCACACTGTACTCCCAAGTGCCCACATTGTACTCCCAAGTGCCCATTCTAGCATAGGTAGGCAAGATGCTGGCAAAAAGTTGGGGAGTTTGGATTTATACCAGTCAAATGCATTTGCTTGAAGCTTTGGGAAGAAGCCCTTTCAACAAATCCATTTTTGTGCATATCCTACAATTATTGCACTCCATGAGACCACTTTTTTTGAGGCATTATGTCAAATAGTTCATGTGAATTGTCTACACATCCACATTTTGCATACATATATACTAGGGTAGTTGAAACTACAACATATGAAAAATATCTCCATCCTTTAGGCTTTGATGAATGTCGATACCCTATTCCAAAGCTCCCATTTTGGTGTAGGCAGAGTGGATGTTGGCAAAGGTTATGGAATTTGACGTTATACTTGCTAATTGTACCTATGTGATACATTTTTTGTAGAATATTTAGGTAAGCCTTTATGAAGATTAAGACTTGAAAGTCATGTTTCAAAATTATGTTGTTTTAAGGCTTTTATGAATATCAGTTAATAAATTAAAGCAAATTTAAAAAGTTTACTAAAGCTTGTGGCGAGTGAGAAAAACAATTCAGGAATGCTTGAATGTGGACCTTAGAATGTCATATTAACCATTTTAAGGATCAAACATGAAAAACATTTTTCCAATAATATGAGCTTAAGGAAAATGTTTCTCAAACTAGCCTATTTTCAAGCTAATGCATGATTGAAAAGATTAGGTCATAGAAACTAGATGGTAATAGTTGAAAATGTCAAAGAAAGTCATAATGAGGATCTAAAAACCTTGATTGTGCTTCTAGTGATTAGGGGTCAAAATAGATACTCTCTTCCATTTTTTTCTAATCTTCATTAGACAAACTGGATGGTTTCATTTCATTTGAAACTGCCAACCACTGATCTCTCTCTTCAAGGAGATCCTCCATCTTCAACTTCCACATCTCGTAACTAGTGCCATTGAATTTCTCAATATCTAGATAGGAGGTACAAGCCATGGTTTTCAATAATTTTCACAAATCTACAAAACCCACAAAGCAAAAGCTCCCACTATAGCCAAAAAACCTTTAACACTTAAGAGAAAGGAATCCCTCTCTCAACAATTTTGTTAGCTCTGATGCCAAATGTTGGAAATCAAGGTGAAACTTGAAACAATATGAACTTAATTAAGAGGTTACAAATTTAAAAATGTGTATTCAAGATTACCAATTATGTGATTGTGTAATTAACAATTCCAACAAGGAAAGAAAAACAACAATACCACAAGTTGAGAACCACTAGTGACACAAAATATACATGGAGAAACCCTTGCAAAAAAAAACTCCACATCCAAAGAGATGCAATGCATGTATTAATCTTCAAATAAACCTCAATAGGACTTTGTTACTATGAAAACTTGCAAATAAACTTATAAAACCACCATCTCAATGCTCCAATATACAAAAGTTGTGGGAGAGAATACCATTTGTGGTATCCAGAAACAACAAGCAAAGCCACTTGGAAAACCCATGCCCCCCTTAGTGGACAACCCATAAGCATGGTAAAAAATATTAAATGATCACATGGCCTTCACATGGGCGCCTAACCCATAGCTAATGAGAATTGGTGAATCCTAAGTTCTCCATTACTCTTTGACAACTTTAAAAACTCAAACCCAGAACATGCAAGCTTAGGAGTCCAACCTAGAATAACATGTAAATAACATGCATTTTTGGGTGGTCTCCACCCAAAAAGTGGATGCCCAAAAGGAATATGCTCCTGGTATGCTTTGTAACCATTATCGTGGTGGGTCCACCTCTATGAATGCAATTACAATTTGTCATAGGAAAATAAATAATAAATAATTTTCCTCGCATGTCCTCTAGGACACTTTCCAAAGAACGTGGAGACACATAATATCAACTTAGGATATCAATTATAATGTCACCTATCCTAAACAATAATACATACAAGTTTACGTAATAACCATGATGTGAAGGTCAAAGATATACCACAAGATCAATGCTAGGAAAACCCTCAAGAGGGAAAAACTCAACCTCTAAAATCATTCACACTCGATATATTATTCAACAATAAAAATATTATGTAATACACTTACAAATTCTCCATGAATACTTATAAAAAAATCAAGCTCCTCTAATACATCCTCCTTGTGTCCAAGCATGTATCCACACATCCCATACCATGCTTCTCATATACACTCAAGTCAGAAAATATCTCAAATCAATGACAGCCAAGACAAACAACCAACTAGCCAACCTCAACCACTAAACATGTGCTTCCTTTTATAGAATAAAGATCACACAAAACAATCAAGTGGTAAGGTAAAACCATGTTCCTCAAAACCTTGAGTACAAAAAGCTATTTAACCCACACTTACTTTTTGGTAAGTTAACTTTCTCAATATTAATTTTTTCCCATGTGGACCCCATACATAAATATATAACCAAAGTCACATACAAATTTACAAGTGGAACCAAATAAATATTTAATGTGGATAAACACATCTCCTAAATATGGACCACAAATAATTTTTTATTTTACATAATTAAATTATTTTTATTTTTATGCAAGGTGTAAAACACCCTATTCCTAATAATGTCAAGTAGGCCCATAATGACTAGTAGAAAAAGACTCCAATATGAAAATTTCAATTTAAAATCTAAATTTAGGGTCAATCCTAAGTACATAAGGATTGACTCTAAGTGGCCTAGGAATTATCCTCAGTGTTAAAATGTATTTTGGGACATGAAGTGAATGTATGGGGATAGGTGTGAAAATATGTAAAATAAACAATGTGTGGGTAACATATATGTTGGGAATAATTACAAATGTGAAGTAGATAAAAATGAGTGTACATAAATACACAAAATAGGGCATGGATAAGGATCATGAATATAGCCAAACATAACAGAGATGCATGCTTGATGTTGATATTTAATTTCATTAAGAACATTCCACCAAGGTGGGCATAAAACTAAAAGAAAGCACATGGGTATAAAAAAATTACCATTACATTTTATCTCTAATTTGATGTACATGTGAATCCTAATATGAGCATACATTTCAAAATATGTGATTGTTTTTTTTTATTAGTAATGTGGGAATTTTCAACCTTGGTCAAGCCAAGTAAGGCCACAAATGGGGGACCTCATACCTAGCATGAATATACTACATTAACGTAAATAATATAAACATGTGTGTGCAATAGCTCATTAAGGACACAAATATCACAAGTAAACCAGCCTAGCAAGGGTTTGGAGCATGAAGTCACTGACATGAATACAAAGAACTTCAATGTGAAGGATCAAACCTGCTACACAATGGATTAGTGAGGGAACAATGCCCGAATTCATAATGGCCCAACACAGGTTTAAACCTTGGTGGCTACAACAACAATTTCATGTTTTAACCATCACACTATGCCATAAATGAAAAACATGTGATCATTCTTAGATATGCACAATTTTATTTTATTTTTAATTTCAAACAATAAAATGATATTTGGTCAATGTAAAGTAAAGGGTCATTTTTTGAATTCTTGTCTTCAATAATACATCTTGGTGTGGGTCCTCCATCTTGGTGTGGGTCCTCCACTAAATCTACAAAACAAAGAAAATATATATATAATGAGAAGCCTTTATTACATATTCAAAATAAGTTAAAATATCAAAGAAGAAATATTATATTTGAAAAATGAAAAGTAGAGAGATAAGAGTTAGAAATTATGCTAGTATTAAAAGTAGTATGGAAATACTCTACTTGATGCAATGATTTAATAAGATTCCACTTGATTGTGGATAATGCAATCTACTTAGGTGTAGTAGATATGCAATCTACTCATATGTAGAAATATATGATTTTCTTGATGATGGTAGAATGTAATAGAGCTCTACTTGATTTTGCACATGTAAGTGCAATCAAGATATATTTAGTTACAATAATCAGTCTCAATGCATGCACAAATCACTATCTAAAATATCAATAATAAGAATGCTAGTGATAATATATTCTCCCCTTTAATTTCTTACATATAACAAGTGCAAGGAATTGCAATAAAAAGGAAATTAATACATAAGAAAGTAGTAAGATAAGTGAATCATATAATATGTGAGCAGTAGAATAGCAAAACATATGTAACAAACATCGTGTCATAATTAATTACAAGACATCATAAATTAGACATTTAAGACATTAAACATAAATGAAATATGTGATATTAAGTAATAATCATATAAGTATATGACATGCAAGACTAAAATGATATACTATAATGATGTAAATAATTAATATCATTTTTCAAAGTAGAGGAAAACCATATGATAAATTATCCCCAAATTTCAAATAGTGTATATTGGATGTGCATCAACATTTGTGATCAAATCAAGTGATAAGTATATAAACATCAATATTTAAGGTATGATTATGGTAATAAAAAGAATGGTAATTTCCCCCAAGGTAATAATCAACTTATCATAAATTTGATAGGTGGGGTGAGACACATGACATAAGGATGAAACATATGAAAAAAAAAAACATGTGTGGTCAAAAAATATCACAAAGTCAATTGATAGTTGTTGGCAAGATAGAACCGATTGTGAAGAAAAAATAAGATAAACCTATTAAAATTTAAATATGGCACACTCAACCAATCAACAACCCATACAAAAGGCACATCAAACAAAAAAGATACACTCCTTTGTAAAAGTGCACCCATATATAAGTATAACTAGGATACAACAATAACACAACCATAGAATAAGATATAAGATGTAAGATATTTGATATGGAGAAGAGAATATAGATTAAGGAATAGAAAAGTGATTGATGTATAAGTGAATATTATATAAGAGACATGTGTGGAATATAATATTGTTGTATATTACATGATGATATAATGGCTATTTAATGTGTTATGACTTATGGTGTGTATATGAATTTGTGAATATATTTAATTTTGTATGTCCTATTATGTCACAACTTTTTATAATATATACTAGACATAATCCTTGAACTACCTCTTATTACTCATCCTAGGGTATAAATGCAACTCTCAAGAAACCTAGGCTTAGATCATTGATACGTCCCCTATTATTTTCCAATACATAATTATGTTGTTGAGACCATAATAAAGTGGTAAAATAATATTAGAACAAAAAAATTACAATGCTATATGATTTAATAAGGAATGATTATAGCTATAAAGAAACCTATTTTATGGTTTGTGAAAAAATACTCTAGGTTCTAGCCTTGTGAGAGGGGGTTAGGCACCTATAGGATGACTATTGGAAAGGGGAAATCCTAGAGCAATATTCAAATAGATATAACAAATGAGGTGATTCTAATTTGATCAATTAAGGGTGGATAAAAATGATTAAAGGAACACCAAATAAAAGTCACATATGGGAAAATGAAGCAAGAAAAAGAGAAAGAGAGTTTTGAGAAAATTAAAATGACGATTAAAATGAGCATTAAAGAGAGAGGAAATATATAGAAAGGGAATAAAGAGAACCAAGGTGGCCTCATTATATTGTACTAGAAGAGATACTATAAAAGGATTGGATAGTCATCAGATGGGAGGATATATAGTATCACTAACATATGATGATATGATACAGAGTTTGATTACTTGAGTAAGAAAAAACAAAGAAATTATAAGTCAACCAAGGAAGGACTTGGGAGGTATAATTCTTAGTTAGGCTATGGAAGTAAGGGTGCTATGGAAGTAAGGGTTCTCTATTAGTATAATTTATGACTCAATAACTTTATTCTAGAATCAATATATTAAACCTTAAGGTTATCATAAATGAAGAGTTTGAGGTTTCAATAACCAAACCTTTGAAACTAAAGCAGGATTAATTGGATGATTTAGTTGGTCGAAGTGTAAGGTTGATAAAAAAAAGGAGGATATCAAGAAAAAAAGAGAGGATGATAATAATACTAGATTCAATAAATTTTCTATGAATGCATTGAATTTTTCTAAGAAGAAAGGGATAAATATATTATCTAATGGCATGTTTCTAACTAATAAAAAATTACCAAACAATGCATCTTCTAAGATAAAGAGATACCCTGAAGAGGTAAGATCCCCAAACCAAGAGTCATTTATTGTGTCATTTAATACAAGGAGAATCACTATATAATATATAATTAGTGGGCCATTGTGGAGAAGTTAAGAGAAAAAGGAAAAAAAAATGTGAGTGATTGCAAGGAGATTTTGGGAAAGGAATTTTTTGAAATTCAATTACCAAGAGATAAGGGTAGAAACAAAAAAAGTTCAATGAGAATTATAGATTATTAGAAAAGAAGAAACATGTGAACCCAAAGATAAAGAAAGAGGTCAAAAATAAGAAAAGGAGAAACCTCAATTAATACTGACAAACCACAAGAAATGATCCCTAACGACATGGGGAATAATTAAGAAAAAATACCTATAATACAATGATTTGAAATATAAAATTGAAACAATCAAGAATGCAAGTTTTTGTTCAAACCAAGTAAAGGGGCTAAATGCTTTAATCTATTATCTTTGTAAGGGTAGTGAAAATGAACATTTTGGGTTGAATCATAGCTAGTTTTGTTCATAGAAGAAGTTGGTCGAGGTTTTTTAATCATTCTAGGAATATTTATATAGGATTAGCTTGGGAAAATGTTGAATTTTGAATCATTGGCATACTTTGTACAAACGATCCAATTGGATTTTGCAAGTATCTCATCTTTTCATGTTCAGGAGCTATAACCGAAGGTTTTCTTATTGGTTCTCTCCTATCGATATGCTCCCCAGAACAAGTTTTTGTAATATCTTATTTAAATATTTAATAATATATTATAGTGGCTTGCCACTTTCACCAAAAACAAAAAAAAAAAACCTAAACTTAAATGTTAGCAATGACTCCATTATTGTTAAATTTTCTCCAATGATAGTTGGTATGTGGGTGCTCCTTTTCTTGAAGTTACCTACTTTGATAAAATTTACTTAGATCAAAGAATGATGGATTGAAATGGATAAAAGAGTGCCTCTAATAATAAATTTTTAAGAGAGGCAATGGGTGGTTGAGATGTCATGGAGAGATCAATAATGGAGGATGGTTGAGAGGATTTACATAGGATCGAGGAGAGAATGGAGAGTTGAGATGGATTTATTGGAATGTGAAGGACTATGGTGCATTTACTAAATTTGATAGATGATTCCAACCATGAGAGACATAAGGGAAAAGTGTACCTAGGAGTCATTAATTCTTGGGATAGGTGAAGGGAATATAGCCATAATTAAATCATAATATTATTTAATTATTTTAGCCATGTGTTAGGTGGAAAATAGGTGTAAATAGAAACTATTTATTTATTTACATGAGATGAGATGAATAAAGGGGAAAATTAGACAATAAGATTATTTACTTAAGTCAAAGATTTAGGTGAAGGGGACTTGTCTAGGTATGTGTTTGGTGACTAGGGGTACACTAGGAAATATTTAGGTGTCTACATTGCCAATTTTAGTAAAGATACCAAAGAAGCCTTTGAACACATAATTGTCTTGGAGTTTGTATGGTGAAAAAATAAAATCCAAATCAATCAAACCAAAATTTATGACTTCATAGTGACAAAAGCTCTAAAATTGTATATAAACGAGTGCCCATAACATACTAAGGAATGGAGAGAGATAAAAGGTGAGTTCCTCTATGAATTTGAGTCCACAAAGGCTCCTTTAGAAACTGTAAGAAATATGAGAGAGATGCTTTAGTAAAAGGAAGAAAGCATTAAAGAGTTCAAATAAATAGAGCCTTGTGGTTATGTCATGAAATGAGAGCCTCATTATATGGAATAATTTTGAATAACTATTCAAATGTATTGGAATTATCATAAATAATAGAGGTGCTTTCCTATAGAAGAAATGATAAAGAAGGAGAAAACCAAGATATAGAGATGCTAAAGCTAGAACTTGAACAATTAAAGAAAATAGGAAAACTTAGCCAAAGGAAAGAGTTAATGGAATCATCACCAATAATGAGGAGGGATATATAATGCACATATTTCTTGAATGAATAAATTTGAGAAATGAGTGTCTAATACTAAAAGGAGAGAAAAGGATGAAAGTATCAAAAATAAATAAGATGCTAGCATCCCAAAATTTAAAAAGTGTATATATTATAGAATTTGTAGAGAGTGGGAAAACCATGAAATGGATGATTGTTGATCCCTTATATTCAAATAAAGGAAAGATGAGGAGCATGATCCTTGGTGTAGTGATCCAAGCAAGCATATTGAACCAATATACAAATGGATGGTGAGAGCCAAAGGGTTTTCAAAGAGATCATTTTATACAAAGGACCATGGATACATTTCAACTCAATGGAGAAACCAACACGATATGAATACAATATAAATATGGTGCCACATCATAAATGAAAATCTACCCACCAATTATCCTTGAAATAAGAGTGGGGAGTATTAGAATGATTATAAAGGAGGATGTGGTGGAGGCCAAGGATGAGGGAAAAAAGAAAAGAGAAGAGGTCACTTAATACAAGTATGATGATATGATGAACACTAAGAAAATGAGTGTAGAGAAAAAAAGAAGTGTGGATTATATAATGATCCTAGCCATGATTCTTTCAATTGTCTAAGGTCCAATAAATACTATAATAATGGTCCCAAGCCAAATAAGAGTGAAGATATATTTGGGCCATGTACATCTCCAGGGACAAAATTAATGATAAAAATACCAAAAAAAATCTCCTAGGGTGATAGAAGATGCTTGAAAGTAGAATAATATTTAATGAAGAGGAAAAGGGTCAATTATCTTTAACAAATGAAAAAATATTGAAAAAATAATAAATGGAAAAGAAAGAGAAGATTACACAAAAGGCTCAAATAAAACATGGAATAAAGAACAAAGTCATCTTAGTTTAAGAAGAAAATTTATAGGATAAGAAGGAGCATGTAATGACCAAATAGATACCTGATTCAAAAGTTTAAGAAGCTAAGAAGATCATAGCATAAGAGAAAAAAAATTGCTATAAATATTATTTATCTAAAAAAGACACTCAATCATTAAAGAACCTATCCAATCTTGTAATAGAAGAAAACATACTAGAAAATTTAAAATAGTTTTCAAAATATTAGAATAAAAATAAAACCAACAATTTGAAGCCTCATAGAAGTATGGTCAAAACATCAAATGGAAGAAGAAACCTATTATGATTGAACCACACATTCAAATTAAAAGGTTTAGGATTAGTATATATTGGCACAAATGTTAGTGTCATTCTTAAGAAGATATGGAAAGAATAAGGTGAACCAAAATTGTATGATACATCATTTAAATTGTGTTAGCAAATGGGATTGTTATAAGCACCACTAGAACATGATAAAATTTTAACTCAAACCTATTAGGAATATGAAAGAGAATATGCTTCAAATTTATTGAGATAAATTCAACATCATGTTGGACTTAGAGTGGCTCATGAGTTGCAACAGAATCTTTGACTACTAGAAGAAGGAATTATCATTTTTTTTATGTAGATTAAATAGTACATAAACATGTTTATATTAACATGTGAATTGTATACATTTAAGAGTTAGTCCAAGAAGATAATTTGATTAAGGAAGATAAAAAATTGACTTATTTATTAGATAAAATTACCATGAATAAAAATTGAATTAAATTCATAAGGGAAAATATTTATTGATAGTAGTAATTATATTACAGATAGTAAGAATGCAATGGAAGCATGGCTATGAAGAAGATATTTAAAAGTATTAAATTCTAAACAAGGATATTTATCTTGGGGAAAATAAAGAAAAAACTCAAAAAATTATCACAAATGAAGGAAATTTATTTCATATCAACTAAATAGAAGGTGATGACATAAATATAAAAAATATGTCAATATTATACAAGATACATTGTATTTCATGAGGTATCTTCCATATCAAAGTTCTATAGTATTTAGGGGTGGGGGATCTCCTAAAATATATAGAAAATATGGAAAACTCATTCAAAATAGAGATCTAAGAATGAAATCTTTATAATACATATTAGTATATATGTAACATGACAAGATGGTAGTTTAGCCAGAAGGAAAATATCCCTAATTTAAAACCTTTGTAGTATTGATTACAAAAAGATACCCACCCAAAGAAGGGGATTGGAAACTCACACTTGAATGCCATAGTAACATAGACACTAACATCCATTTAAAAATGTATTAGGAAGCGAGATGTGATGAGATAATATGACGAAGAATCCACACTTAAATATTCTATTAGACATTATTACCCATTGTAAAAACATGGTACATATCAATAAATAAAGGATGGAAAAAAGAGAGAGTGGGAAGTAATTCAAGAATATTTTTGTAAATATTGTCATTTATAGTCCATAAAGACTTATAAATGATACATTATAAGGAATGGAATAAATAAATTAAATAAGGGAAATATTCAAAGATAAGAGAAAAAGCACCACCACCAAGAGAAAAATGGATATGGAAACTAATAGAATGGATGGATAAAGTAGATACCATATTGAAAAAAGTGTGCTATAATGAAAAAAGAGAGATAAGAAAGTGAGTACTTCAAAAATTAGTTGTTGAGGTCAAAGAAGGAGAAAGTGGGGTAGTCTTGAATAATAAACCAAATTTTGAATACTTCTGTAGACATCCAAATTTGGACACTTCCATTTGTCCAAACTTATCCCTTTTCATCTAAATATCCCCTTATCTGCATTAATTAATTAATATCACTATTATTTAATTAATACCTCTAAAATCCTCTAAATTCCTAAGGTATCTAGTTAAATAATTAAATACCTTACCCCTTTTCCCCTTTTCCTCAAAAGAATTAAATAAATGATACATTTATTTAATTCCCCACATGTCACGTCCTCCATCACTTTTCCTTAATCGTAATCCACCTACTAATACCATCATTAGGGATGTGCACATGTCTAATACTTGATTAGGATGTGTCACATCCTCCAACTTTTGCTAGTTGGCTCCTAATCTTCATTAGCCACTAATTGTTTTCTAATTGTTGATTAGTTAGTCTAATCAGCATCTTGGTCAACTCTCTCATTCCCTAAGGAATTTTTAATTATTTTTTGTCTTCTCCATGTGAATTTAAAATTCACTTTTATTCCTCCAAGGAATCTTCTCTTCCCCATGTGATCATTGAGAGATCACATCAGTCACATGAGTCAAAGTCCTCCTTTTTGGGAACCTTGTCTTATCCTTAAGATACTCCCAATCATTGTGAATTTAAAATTCACTTTTATTCTCCCTAAGCTTTCCTTTTTCCCATGTGATCATTGAGAGGTCACATCAGTCACATGCCAAGGTCCTTGCAAGTACCTTCATCACATGTCATCTTCCACCTCATGTGTCCTTGTGACACATCATCCACCACATGGCACGATGTGAGGGCTTGTGAGTCCACTCATCTCAACCCTTCATCTTTCCCATGGTGGCAAGATCTCAACTGTCCATTCCTCTAGGGATTCTTTCCATAAAATGCAAGAATTTTCTTTCATTCTCTAATTCACACTTGCATTCTCTCAACATCAACAATCACATTCAACTTCAACTCTCAAGCTCTTGCATCTACCTTCATCCACCATTATTGCTTATCTTCAAGCTTTCATTGTAGCCATCCCTTACATCCGTCAAAATATGTGATGTCCCGATGCGGGCCCCTATCGGAAGGTGATGTAGGTCTATCCGAGCAATTTTCCCAGCCACGTGTCTGGGGTCTTCGGCGGGAGTACCTATCCTGGGGATGCCCCCTTAACGCTAAGAGGGGTGCCATTCACTACCAGTCTGAGCTTTTGGTGCAATGGTAACTAACTTGGTATCAGAGCTGGAGGTCTCGAGGTCGAGACTCGCGGAGCATGGTGGGCTGTGATGTCCTGATGCAGGCCCCTATCAGAAGGTGACGTAGGTGTGATGTCTCGATGTAGGCCCCTATCAGAAGGTGACGTAGGTCTGTCCGAGTGGTTTTCCCAGCCACATGTCTGGGGTCTTCGGTGGGAGTACCTATCCTGGGGATGCCCCCTTAATGCTAAGAGGGGTGTCGTTCACTACCAGTCCAGGCTTTTGGTGCAACGGTAACTAACTTGGTATTAGAGCTAGAGGTCTTGAGGTTGAGACTCGCGGAGCGTGGTGGGTTGTGATGTCCCGATGCGGGCCCCTATCGGAAGGTGACGTAGGTCTGTCCAAGCGGTTTTCCCAACCACGTGTCTGGCGTCTTCAGTGGGAGTACCTATCCTGGGGATGCCCCCTTAATGCTAAGAGGGGTGTCATTCACTATCAATCTGGGCTTTTGGTGCAACAGTAACTAACTTGGTATCAGAGCTGTAGGTCTCGAGGTCGAGACTCGTGGAGCGTGCTCGGCTGTGATGTCCCAATGCGGGCCCATATCAGAAGGTGACATAGGTCTTTTCGAGCTTTTCCTAGCCACGTGTCTGGGGTCTTCGATGGGAGTACCTATCCTGGGGATGCCCCCTTAATGCTAAGAGGGGTGTCATTCACTACCATTTTGGGCTTTTGGTGCAACAGTAACTAACTTACCACTATGATGTCCCAATGCGGGCCCCTATCAGAAGGTGACGTAGGTCTGTCTAAGCGGTTTGCCCAGCCACGTGTCTGGGGTCTTCGGCGGGAGTACCTATCCTAGGGATGCCCCCTTAACACTAAGAGGGGTTTTGTTCACTACCAGTCTAGGCTTTTGGTGCAACGACAACTAACTTGGTATCAAAGTTGGAGGTCTTGAGGTCGAGACTCGCGGAGCGTGGTGGGCTATGATGTCCCAATGCGAGCCCCTATCGAAAGGTGATGTAGGTCTATCCGAGCGGTTTTCCCAGCCACGTGTCTAGGGTCTTCGGCAGGAGTACCTATCCTGGGGATGCCCCCTTAATGCTAAGAGGGGTGTCGTTCACTACTAGTCCGGGCTTTTGGTGCAACGGTAACTAACTTGGAAAAAAAACCTACTCACAGACTCTAATCTGGTGATATCTCGATCTCAAGTCTATCTTCGAGAAGTAACAGGCACCATGGAGCTCATCAATAAGCTCATCTATACGGGGTATGGGATACCTATTCTTGATGGTCCTCTTGTTCAGGACTTTGTAATCAATGCACATACAAAGTGTACCATCTTTCTTCTTCACTAGAACCATTGAAGAAGCAAATGGTGATTTACTTGGTCGAATGTGACCCATAGCAAGCAACTCCTTGATAGTCTTCTCTATCTCATCATTAAGCCACTTCGGATGCCTGTAAGGAGTAATCATGATGGGCTTAGCGCCCTCCTCAAGCTCTATGATGTGTTCAATACCCCTGTCTGGAGGTCTCCCTGGTGGAATGTCATTGAAGACCTTCCCATGCTTAACTTTGATCTGCTAAATGTCAAGGTGATACTCGGTCTTATGTTGTCCCTCCTGAATAGGTGTCAAAGTGCACTTGGCAGCCCACTCAACCATGTCATGACGCATAATTCTCTCCATCCGTCGGAAGGAAATCGTCCTGACATTACTGTCCTGGATGGCCTTTAGGATATGAGTCTTCCCATCCACATCAAACCAAATCTCCATGTCTTTGAGACAAAGTGTGACTTCCTCAAGGGAATGAATGGCACCTGCACCCCTCTTAGTGTTAAGGGGGCTTCCCTAGGATAGGTACTTCTGCTGAAGACCCCGAACACGTGGCTGGGAAAACTACTCAGACAGACCTACGTCACCTTCTGATAGGGGCCCGCATCGGGACATCACAAAATACCCACTTGGATCATTTGAATCTACATCCAACCCTTATCATTTTGAATCCATTTTCATCCACCTTTCCATCAAAAGGAGCACACATCAACTATCAAGGGCCAACCAAAGATCAATTCAAGACAAGGTAAAATCTTCTCTTTCTATCTTTATTTTGGTTGAATTCAACTAAGCTAATCTTGAGGTGCTAGTGTTCTTTTCCTTTCTTTTTGCACCTTGTTTTGCATCTTTTTAGAGTAGGTCAAGATCACTGGTTCACAACTTCAACCAACTATTGAGAATGGCAAGGGATAATATAGTGGTAGAGTGAAGCCCTAAACTAGCTATTGAGAGAGTATGAAGATTAATTTCCTTACACATTTATTGACCTAAGAGGTATCAAGGAGGAAGTTCAAATGGTGAAAATTAAATTGAAATAAGGAACACAAGCACAAAAGAAAAGACCATACAATTTGAATCCAAATGCAAAATCTAGAATCAAAATAGAATAGGATAAGATGTTCATTGGAGGAATAATTAAGCTATTAGAATATATTGAATAGATTAGCCCTATGGTGATACAACATAGAAATATATGAGACATAAAGATATATGTTTACTTTATGGAGCTAAAAAAATCTTTCATTCATGATCCTTTCTTTACACCATTTACAAAAGAAGTATTGGAATTAGTAGTACAGGTAGGGAAATATACTTATTCATAAATTAATTCTCTAGATACCACCATGTTACAATACAATAGAAGAACCAACCTAAAAAAATATTTGCAATTGAATGGAGGTCATTTATGTATATAGTTATGCTAGTTATCTTGAAAGATACTCCTACAATATTTATAGGAATACTAATAAATGATTTTGAAGATTTCATTTATAAATTTTTAAAAATCTACTTAGATTATTGGACCATCTATGAATAAATAAAATATCATGTCCAAGTAGTGTGGATGATGTTAGAAATATGTAGAAGTTTGTAAATCTCACTAAACCTCAAGAAATAGTTGTTGTGGAACCATTTGGTATACTCTTGGGTCATATCATATATAAAGAGGAGATTATGATGGATCCCCTAAAAGTTGCCATAATTATAAATCTACTCTGACTTAAGATTGTAAATGATGTTAATACATTCTATTGGCTATCACCATAATCTTATCAAATGGTATGTGGCCCAATTATTGGGCTAATAGAAGAAATATAAAAGAAGAAAAACAATAAGAATTTTCAATCAATATAACAAGGTTAGGAAACCATCGACATGGTAAAGAAGAATTAGAGTTGAATTAGTACAACCAAGGGGAAATAAGGACCACCCAATTGCATTCACCATCCACAAGCTCTTCCAAGAAGAAAATACTATACCAAAATTGAGAGATAATCATTAGTGATGGTGTATTCCTCACAAAATATTTGAGACTACTTGTTATCAACCTTATTCATATTTTCACTGGCCACAAAATCTTAATTTACTTGATGGATAGTTAATTCTATTCCAAGAATTTGAATTTAAAATAATGGTGAAATTAGGAAAAGTAAACCAAGGGCCTAACTACTTACCTAAAATAAACATCAATAAAGATTATGGGCCTATTGACAATGAATTGCCTGATGTAAACTTGTTTGCAACTAATGCACTATTGGAAGAAATTAATGATGTTTTCTACATTACTCTCAACTAATGAATTCTCAAAAGATATCACTAAAGATGAAATAAACAAACTAATACATAGGTTGATACCATAGACCTTAATAGGAGAATAACACATTATAGGTAGAGATGAGGACATAAGGAGAGTATTGTTGGGATATGAGAGGAAATATTTTAGGAGAAGAAGATGAGGGAATATCAAGGCGATATAACTCTAGTAGTAAAATAGGAAAAAATGTAATGCTAGTTGGATTGTGGTGGCCTACACCATTCAAAGATTCTAATTAGTATGTAATAAACTATGTTTTTTTCCAAAGGATGGAAAAACCCACCACAAAAGATGAAATTTCATTGTACCCATAACCAGCACAAGGCCCATTTGAAAAATGGGCCATGGTATTTATGGGACCCATCTAATGAGAAAATCACATGTATGATTCATAATAATAGGGGTAAAATACCTAATTAAATGGGTAGAAGTAGAAGCGACTAATAATTGGATAGTAAAAACTACCATAAATTTATCTACAAAATTATCATTACTAAATTTCGTTCCCTACTTAATAACCAATGATCAACGAAAGCATTTTGTGAATAACACAATTACATGTCTTCTCAACATTTTCATGATCACACACCACTATTGTAGCCCTTACCATCACTAGGCTAATGGATTAAGTGAAGCTCTAAAAATAATACCAAACATTCCACTAACAAAGATGTTATGGGCACACAAGACCACATACTATGATCAACCAAAATTTTATCTTTTTAAACTAGTCTATGGGATTGAAATAACACTACATATTCAATGCATAATGTCAAGTTTGAGATTGACAACTAACCAGTTGTTCAACAAAGAAGAATTGTTACAAGAGATTGAATTATTTGGAGAAATTAGATAAAAAAATTTACTTGTAGTTTATAATTAAAACCAAGAGAAGCATAAAAAATAATGGCATGAAAGAAAATTGAGAAGAAAATCATTACATTATGCATTTATTATAGTTACTACTTTACCTAGGTTACATACTCGCATTTTAATCCTAAGATTACATTCACTTTCTCATACTATTTTCTCCTTTTTCCAATTTCTTACACATGATATATGTAACCAATTAGAGTGTTCGGGCATATCTTATCACTAAGATTTCCTATGATTAAGCTTTCAAGTAGGGACATATGCTACAAATATATTCATTGCTATAATTGGATGATGATTTATCACATATCATGACATTTTTAACAAGCCGCATGGTAACATATAATATCACATTTGTATAGACAATTTGTCTTTTAGCTCTACTCTCTCCTTATTCTCATGATCATTGACAACAAAATTTAATGTGCATTTGTTGTTTCCCTTCTATGATTGAAGCTACTCATTGCAATATTTTTTTATGTTTTGCACAATTTGATGGACCATGCATGTAGAAGGACAAACACACAAGATGGGATTACTTTGTATGGAATATAATGTCCATTTATGTTTGAATATTTACTTTACACCCATAATTATGAATGCTTACATACTCTGAGATACATAATTAGTTTAGAAAAATCACATGTATTTCAAAATGGAAGCAAAATATAATGATACAATTTACATATGAATAGTTGTTTCTGGATTCGATTGTGTAATATAATGATATAGTTTACATATCCATACCAATTTTGATTTAATTTTGTGTCTATTTTTAAAAAATACCTTATGGTAAATGGGCCCTTGGTCTACTGGTGAAGTTGAAAGGTTCTAAATGAGCCCACCAAGGATCACGTCTTGCTAAGTGCAAGGCTTCGACACCGAAAAAGGGATGAGGTTGGGATCGTGCCCAAGGCGAATTTGGCAGAATGGATACCCCTCAGTCCTTGTCTCTTAGCAGAAGAGGTTCAACCCAAGAAGGTTCGTGCTCCCGTATCGAGTAACTCCAAATAATTTGTTGATGACGTCCATCAAAAAAAAAGAAAAACTTATGAAATTATATTAATAAATCAATCCATCCTTCTATCGTTCACCTATCCTTATTTACACATACTCATATTTACGACATATGTTATCCCTTTTTACACACTTTCCCATACAATCCACTCTTATGCAACACATACTCATATATCCAACTTACCTTATCCCTTTCACACACTTTCCCATTCAATCCACTCTTATACAACACTACTCATACATCCAACTTACACTATCCCTTTTACACACTTTCCCATACAATCCACTCTTATGCAACCTACCTAACCAAAAAGATGTTTCATATTAAAAAAGAGCTTGAACTACTGTATAGGTCACCGACAAATCAAATAATTATAGGAATGTATCTAGGTAGGGGAGAGGGCCCAATAGTCGTGCGGGGTCCAATAGTCGCACACCTAATCATAAATATAATACCCAATAGTCGTTTATATAATGTCCAATAGTTGTGATTTGACTACCCATAATTAAACAAAATGTATGCTTTTGATCTAAAAAGCAACCAATCATGTGATACCACATCAGCGCTCAACTACTCATGATGTAATGCACGAATTGGTCTCACTATTTTTTGGGGCCTTTTGGACACCTTGACAAAAACGCATGCTGATGTGGCATCATATTTGATGATGTGGCCCTGAAACCTTAGTTATAAGCAGAGAACTTGCCAAGTAAGCTGCTGTAAAAAATTGGGAGTGATTTGAAATTTTGATGTAGGATAATTAGAAGCGCGAAGTTAGGGTGCATGACTACTAGGCCCTCTCCCCTAATGTACAAGATTTGGTTCTCCTTTTTAGTAACAACATTGTAAATGTTAGTTTGCATAGATTATTTATTAAATTAAATTATGACATGACTTCACGCTTCCCAATATATTATTTTATTATATTAAATTTAATGTTTTTTTTTGGCGTGTTAGGCAAGGCTATTATATATAGAGGGTTGTATAATTGTTTGGATTTCTTTTTTTTTAAATGACGCAAAGGCCAAGAAATACATAGGCATCTGTAACGGTGGTCGTCGACCAACTATCTTGGGAATTGTACAAGGATAAACACACTCTAACAAATACAATTATATATTAATAATTAGTAATTGTATATATAAGTATGTTAGGAAATAAAATCCCTTTTAATTAAATAAATAGGAATTTTTATACATTTAATTTATATTTAATTAAATTCAGCAATTTGGTTGGTAATCATAAATAAATATTTTAAAAATTAATTATAGTGGATAGGATATTTAGTTTTGGAAATAATGATAAAGAATAAATGTTGATGTTGTATAATATATTGAATTGTTTATGTACAAAAGTTTAATATTTTGATTCATGAATGTGATTATATTAGAATATATTTAAAATTTTATGTAAATCAATGTTAAGTTTTGTTGGTTGACAAATTTATTACCTAACTCTATATTCTAATGCCCAAAAGGTGACAAATGTAACCACAGTTGAATCAACAATCATATAATTCATAGACCAATTCTCTGCTTATTTTAGAAGGTGGCAGCTACCTTCGTTTGATATTTAAGGAATAATTTTTAAATTTTGTTGCTTTTAACCAAAAAGCAAATAAAGATAGGGGATTTTAACCAAAAAGCTTTAAAGGTATTCAACAATTTAATAAAATAAAACTGAAATACTTCACAATTTGAATGAAATCCTATATCACCACAGAACCCTTATTCACAGATAAATGATACTATAGTGATGCAACAAATCGAAATATCTATTATCCCAATTATAGATTAAACACTGGTAGAACATTTGATGTAAGAAGAACAAATTCATACACCATAATTCAAAGATTACGCATGCACAAATTCCACCATTGTCTTCTATATCAAAATAACAGATAGTAAATATCCAGAAAATAGAGTTTGTTCTAATGAGAAAATCAAAGTTTGCCCAAAATATCCAAACCCTACCAGCCAAATCCATATTTAAAGCATAAACAAATTGTCTTGGTAACAGTTTCTTGAAAGTAACCACACCAAATAATTAAAAGAGTTTTAAACTTAAAGAGCCAAAATAAAGAAAGTATCATGAAGTACTAAAATTAATTATGCATCATGTCCTGCCGCTTCAGCTTCTTCATCCTCCAAATTTTTGACAGCTTCTTGTTGCAACCGCTTCTCCTGCACCTTCATCCTAGTTTTGTAATCCCTGTACTTGGAAATGATTGCAAGCAATTCTTTGCTCCCTGGAGTAGCAGTAATTTGCAATCCGGTTCTTACTTGGGCTAGAGTTGCTTCAAACTCATTCAATGTGTCAGACCTCCTACTTGCCTCTGTTTTAAAGGAAGTGAGATAAACCTACAGTCTACTAAGCTTTGAAAAGGATTCTTTAGTCATGGTGGCAGGGTCAACCATCTCCTTGTTGAATATTTCTCTAAATTTCAAGCAAACTTCCTTTGAGTCCATAATTCTTTCATCAAATTCATCAGTTATCTCTACCTTCAAGTTATGACAATTTCCCTTTATCTCCACTAGCATGTCCAAGTATTTTTCAAGTACTACGGAAATCTCTTTTACCAAAGTATCATAGATGTTCAATTTCCACTACAATGCATTGGGCCATGAAGGATCTAATTCCTTTAGATCACCTACAATTTTTTCATTGACCAGCTTTATATGATCCATGGAAATCAATTCTTTAATCTCCTGTGAGAGCACATAGAGGCTAGTATGATCTTTCTAAATTTTTCGTAATTCTGCCATCAACTCCTTTCTTTTGTCAACCATTTGAGTATAGAAGAGTACAGACTTACTGATAAACAAGACAGTTTCTTCAAGCATATCATCAATCCATTCACTGACATTTTTAGAATAGATCAAATTCTTTCTAATTAATTGCATTGTGGACTCACCAATGATTCCTGCTTGACAACTTGAGGCTTCACTAGATATAGAAGAAGGTACTATAGAAGAAATAAAGTTCTTCAAATCAAGAACCTGGGGCTGCAATGCTAGTTTTTCCTTCCTTTCTTCTTTTACTCGCTTGATCAAAGCATTGATTGAATAGTCAGCATGATATATATCTCCTTCAAGTGTCTAGGGTCCCATATCAACTTGTGTGATCTTATAATCAGTTATTGTTATTTCATTTTCATCTAGATCTTTTATGGGATCAACAATTTCCAACACCTGATTACCAGAATTAGGATCAGTCAATATTCTTGACATCTTTTGAGCTTTCTTTGGTCTTGAAGAAGTTTGAAGCAATTTTGTAACTGTATCTACTCCAACTGTTGTTGTAGGAGTGTATTTCCTCTTCTTTTCCACTGCTTTTCTCAACCATACTAGAGAAGTTTCAATCAAAGCATAATTCTTATTCTCTAAAGCAATTTCTCTAGTATCACCAAGAGTAACAGGTATGTTTTCCACTAGGAAAGAGAGCACCTCGAACAATGGAGGGAAAGTATTATCCTCAACAATATGCTCAAAAATAGCATCCAGATCCTCAGACACAGGTTTTTTTTGACTAACCTTCTTCTTGGGAGCAGGAGTGGATGGACTGTCTTGCTCACATACATATTTTAGTTTAACCACCTCTTCTGGTTTCTCTCCATCACCTCCAGACTGTGAATTTGTACTGGAAAATCTTGTAGCCATTATCCCTGAGGGTATATCAATTGTAATTGTCTAAGAAGAACCTTGTTCATTTTTTTTAGAAGACTTTAGTTCCTGAGTAGAACCTGCCACTTGTCACCATTTTCCTTCCAGCTAATCCTGAGTTCTTTTCATGACTAGGATAGCCCGTATGTTCATATCCAATACTTCATCCTTATTCTATTCAACCTTTGGATGTGTAAATCAGACAACTTCTCATATTTAGGGTCAATAACCACCGAATCATCAATTGTGCCCTTTGGAATCTTGAAAGGTAGACCAAAATCTTGTATCTGTTCAAGGGTTAATCTCATGTGATCTCATTTTAGGACTTCATTTTCATTAGTGCGATCCTCCCAAAAGTCCTCAATAGCGGGCTGATGTTGATATGAATTCCCTCCATATAAATTTCGCTTAACAAAACCCTTATCAAAATTAGCCCTCATGAACAAATGTGGAAGATTATATTTTGCAAGAAGGCCTTCAGGACATTTGGCCATTTGATTAATTTTACATGTGAAAGATGGAGATTTCAATGGGAAAGGATACCCCCATTTCCCCATATTCAAGCATTTCACATTCACAACAACCATTTGTATACAAAATTCTAGGAACACTAACAAATCTTCAGGATATCTGGGTAATTTCAATGGGGCTTTTTCAAAACCACCTAGATCCTCAAATAGGAAAATCTATCAAACTGAATATAAAAAATTCCAAATTCTGACACTAGAGACATTGATTCAGCAAAAAAATGCACTTCAGGATTCCCATCTAAATTCTTTACAACTTCCATTAAAAATGCATCATTAACAAAGGAAAAATCTCCCTACTTAGTAAACTGCAGGTAACACTTATACACAGGCATGCCAAAAGTTAGGGGTATATGTGGTTTCAATCCCAACCAAAATGACCTCTAACTAGCTATAGCGTATGTTAAACAAGAACATAGATGGAAAGTAGTTGTTTTTTGAAAATTGACCAGTTGTTCATTTAAATGGAAGTAAATTATCTTGGCACAATTAATGTATACATTTTCATCATAGAAATCCAAAATAAATTGACACATCCAGTCCTTGAAGGATTCAATTTGTGCATTCCCAACAATACGATGCAACAGAGCAATAGCATCTACAATTTCTCCTTTGAAATGCATTCTTTTGAGTTTAGCGGGTAGTTGTGACTTACCTCTTTTTTTTTAATTTCAACCACCCTTTGGCCATAGAATACTTGCACCAACTTTCATTGACCTTGAAGAATTCGCCAACTGTTGTAATAGACATATCCTTCATGCGAGCTTTTTCAGGAATCCTTAGTGCGTGAGAAATAGTTCCAGGGGAAATTCTAGCAACAACGGTTTCATCCACGGCTTTGATTTCTTGTTTCTCTGGAATGTATCTCCTTGCACATGCACCAATTAATTCCACACTAAGAATGGCTTCTGGAAAACCCTCGACGTGAGCTAATCCACTTTCCAATAACTTCGTGTCAATAGCAATCCTCTTATCACTTTCTAGGTGTGCCCAGAATTATTCCAACTTAAAAGATCCCAGCTCAGTGTCTCTCATGCCGAGCTAGTGGTTTTCAATTCTAGATTGTATGAGCTCACAATACACAACAAAACACTTGTACGCTTGAAGAAATAATTGTAGATGATAGAGGTGCTATTGCAAGCTCGACCAAATAAATTTTCACCACCTTAAGTTGTGCAAACGATAGGATGTGTGTTTGGTGATGAATTAATATGGTCCTTTGTTGAAATCCTTGGTAAATCAAACCTTAAGATCTGCATACCTTACAAAATCCTTGATATGACATCTCCAAGTTGTACTTTATGCCTCATTAAATGCATTGGTGGCACCTTGAAACATGCAAATGCACAACATATTACCTTGTCGCAGAAAACTGGAACTTTACAACCTAAAGTCGGGAGTTACAAAGTTATGAGAACCTCCAACTCCCCGACTTCACAATAAACTGACTCACTTGATGCCACTAAAGGAAATTCGGGCTATCGGGAAGGTAGATAAAACAAAAACCCGAAGACAAAGTTAAAAACACATAGCGCCAACGACTTAGGTTTCAAAACTCATAAAATGCGCAACAAGAGGTTAGGAACCTTAGAGGAACCTACAACCGAGACTAGAATGAAGGAAAAATCTTTAGACTTAGGCAAAAAATAAAGATTGAAGACCAAGGAAGACAAAATTTAAAGGGATATATGATACATAATATACCTGTACAGGTAACAAGCTTCTTGGATTCGACCCTAAGCTTGTAGAATTGATTTCTATCATTAGATTTATTTGTAACTCATAAGATCAACTTGACATAAAGTTGATTTCCTAGAAATTTTATTCTTTGATCTCTAGTATCTAAATGATTATAAAGAGAATAGATATTAAAAATACCTTTGGAGAAATTAGATTGTAAGGGATGTGTTCTCTTAGGTCAAGCCCTTTTTTTATTAGCTTTACAATTCTAAGTGATTAATTGAAGATATCATTCTCAAGCATGTATATGACTTAGATGACATTGATTCCAATATAAATGCATTATTTTTAGGTTCCAAATGAAAAAAATTCTAGAATAATTTTCTCTTTATTAAACCATATCAAATAATTATGCATTGAATATCTTTAAATAGAAGCACATAATAAGATATTGCACAAGCATGTCAAGTCAACCCATAATGAATAGTAGAAAAGACATACAATATGAGAATTTTGATTTAAAATTTAAATTTGGGGTCAATCCTAAGCACATCATGATTGATTCTAGGTGGCTTAGGAACATGACCATTAGTGTTAAACTGCAAATCTTGGGGCAAGGAGTTTATGTATGGGGATAGGTGTGAACATATGTGGAATAACTAATGTGTGGCTAATATATGTTGGGAATGAGTACAACTGTGGAGTGGATAGGGTGTGTAAGGGCTCAACTTATGCATGATTAATGTGATTCTAATTTCTTATTACATCTCATTAGTTGATGGTTAGATAGACCAAAAGTGATTAATAAAGGACTAAGTGATTATCATGATTAAGAATATCATTGGATGCGCCAGTAAGACAAATGAATATTATCTTCTCCCTCCCTCTCTAAACACCATAACAAGAGTATAATTATATAGCAAAGGAAATTGGATATTTTATGAATGATCCTGATAACGTCTATATTTTATTTCAAGTTTTATATTTCCAGGTTGTTACTTAATTGTAACTATTACGTACATGCAAATGCAATTCTTGATCATGGATAGGTATATGGTAAGATATTGGTGTATATGAATCATGGTTTATATTTTGGGGATATACATTTACTTAAGGCTGTATATATCAATGGTATTGAGAAAATTGTTGGAGATTAAAATTGCAGATGAAATTGCAAATGGTGACTTTGATGGCAACCTTTATTGGGTATTAATGAATGCAAATATTTTACAACATTTCAAACCTAATATGGCATAGGAAAGACCTTCACAAGATAAGGGAATTACACAACACATACCAAAATATTTTTCATATGAGGAAATAGAAAAGAAGCTCATTGAAGAATGTTATGATCAACACTTTGCACCAAGATGCTAGTCAAAGGATAAATTGGGTTCTTTGATACCTTCTGAGTAACTATACAAGATGGATGAACAACCACAATTAGACATAAATGAAGGTAACCCTACACAAGCTAAAGGTAAATTTGGATTGGTTAGGTAATCCCACCTTGATAATTTTAGCCACCTTAAGGTAAAGCTTAATTTTTGTTACTGTACATAAGGTATTAATTACATGAATTATCATCAATTGAAATTGTGAGGATTTAGACTAACCAATAATGTGCTCAATTATTATGGCCTAACTATACTTGTATGTTGGATTTATTATTGTAATGGCTAATGTGCAGGAAATTATACCAATTGATAAAAAAAGGGAGAACCATATAGACCTTAATTAAATACTTCATTCTGAAGTTTTAATTTGAAATCCTATGAACTAGAAACTAACTAGGGTTTTATGTTAATGTATAATTGTGCTTATGGGGACTAAGGTCTCTAAATGTTTAATTGTTGTAAATGTATTTTATGGGTGTCTTAATGTTAATAGGATTTTTATTTGATGACAAAAGTCATCCATGTTGGACAAAATCGGATTGGTTTTTGTAAGGGATTTTAGAGGGCCTTAAAGTTATTTCTTCCACTCTTTTAAAGTGATTTTTGGTCCTATGGTCAACCCCCTATGCTTAAAAATAGGATAATAATTTTTTTCATTTTCATGTACATCATTTATTACACATGATCAAATATGAATGTATAATACAACTTTTAAAATTGAACTATAATAATTACCAATTTGAGAAAAAAATAAGACTTTTTAATTACAACTCATACATGAAATACTTTCAAATATACAAGTTTATATAATACAATAATAATACAAGGTCAAGTATTCCATATGCAGAAAATGCTTTTGCTTCACAAGCCTTGACGTTGTTGTCTACAAGAGGGAGAGCATCACTCGACTGCTTTATCTCCAACCATAGACCGATGGTCTATTGCACACCTTCCAACTGGAAGTAGCCCTACCCTTCATGAAGAGTATAGACTAAGGAACCCACAAGTATGGCATCTAAGTTTTTAGTGTTGTGTCCTAGATAACCAATCAGTCATACAACTTTAGAAATATCTAACTAAGTATGACCAATTTGATTGGATATGCTTTCTAGATCACAGTGAAACAACTAATGCAAGAAGAGACTTTTGCATTACTTTGGCCAAAGATTTGAAACATAACAAACACTTCCTTAGGAAGTGAAGTCTTAAGTTTACAAACCTCTAAATCAACTTGGAAACCGCTTTGACCTAAGGTTTAACACATAGCTAACTATTTGACTTGCTTTGTTAATCTTTCTTAAGGATGCTTAATCATAAAATGATAACTTACTAAATTTGTAAACGACTAATATGGAAATGTTTTCTTGACTTTGAACATCCGTGTTACATCCTTGTAACATCTTGGGACTTGAAAACTACCACTTGTTCAAGTACTTGCACTCAAACCTTAAGAGTAAACTACTCTCCTATTTTCATGCACATATAGTTTACAATGTTATCAAACTGATATCATTGAATTGAGACACTTTATCTTTCATTTATGTTCTTGACTACTTTTCAAATAAAAATAAAATATAATAACATTGATCATTAATAAAAGATCACTTCTTTTAAAATAGTTCATATTTTTCTATATTTTTCAGCATGGTTCTATGCATAAGAACACAATAATAGTGCTGGTAAAAATATAGATAAAATACTAACTTATTTTATCTAAAAGAATACTATGTTGAAGTATTTGAAAATATTTCAACAAATTAGATTATAAGTTAATTTCATTCAGTTAACTCAACAGTGAAAGCATCTAGTTTATCTCTTAATTTTATAATCACATAACATAAAATATTCTTTACATAATATATATATAGAAAGTTATTTCTCTGCTATGTTAAATTGAAAGATTCATTCCATTTTCTTGGAAAGAGAATAATTTCAAATTGTTATATATATATATATATATATATATATATATATATATATAACAATTTGAACTTATTTTATCTAAAAGAATACTATGTTGAAGTATTTAAAAATATTTCAACAAATTAGATTATAAGTTAATTTCATTCAGTTAACTCAACAGTGAAAGCATCTATCTTATCTCTTAATTTTATAATCACATAACATAAAATATTCTTTACATTATATATATATATATACTCTGAGATGGACTAGAGAGTAGAAAGTTTTTTCTCTGCTATGTTAAATTGAAAGATTCATTCCATTTTCTTGGAAAGAGAATAATTTCAAATTGTTTTATATATATAAAACAACAATTTATATATATAAAACAATTTGAAATTATTCTCTTTCCAAGAAAATGGAATTAATCTTTAGCAGAGAAATAACTTTCTACTCTCTAGTTCATCTCAGAGTGAAAGAAATATTAACTAAACTTGTGTTTCAAACTTGAAAAAACAAATTATCTTTCTCAATTTTTACTTATAATTTTCATTAAAATAAATAACTATTCCTTCAAACTTTTTAAATCTGAAATTATAGAATAAAACTACAAATTTACACAGAAATTATAAAGCATGTAAACATGGCCGAGTTACTCTCTTCTGCACTTTTGAAACTCCAATATCACAGTCACAGTGATTGACACAGTTTTCCCATAAAATCTCAGCTTGATAATATTGTAAACTCAGACTTTGCTTGCAAAAATCCTTCAACAAATACCAAAACTAATAGCAAAAAATATATCTCTGCTCAAAACAGAGTATTAGCTATATGTATTACGTATATAAGACTCGGATACTCTGCAAACTAAGCTCAAATAGATAAAACTTTGCCTGTACATGATACAATCAAATTGTCACAAGCTCACTGGAATTACATTGTCTAACACTACTACCTTTCTCCTCACTGTTGCTACCCCAAAGCATTAGAAAAGAATAATCAACTGTGCCAAGAAGAATCCTCAAAAATTATTTCTTCTCTCTGCTTCTAGCTCCCATCGTTGGTATTAATTACTTAGAATGAATCATAACCTAATGAAGTTACTTTTTGCCTTCCATATGCCCATGGATTCTCACTAAGTCGTTGGTATGAATTACCAACTGACTCTGTAAAGATAGGCGCCACATTTCATAATAATTAGCATGCCAATTATAGTAGCTATCGCCTCATAAAAAGGGTCGACCAACAGACTAATTCACCACTCCCATACAACTCAAACCATGGCTAATTAATGAGCAAGCATTGACAATTTTAACTGCAACTTAGTGGCTTAAGTTGTTGTTAGCATAGATGTGTCACTAAGTTGGCCATCAATTGGCTTTAATGAATTTTACTTTACTTTATTATAATCCTTTGATGGTGGCTTTTATGCCCCACAAAGTGTTGGCATAATAAATAGATTTGAATTATCTTAT
The DNA here is from genome assembly GCA_007258455.2 of Sequoia sempervirens. Taxonomy (NCBI): domain Eukaryota; kingdom Viridiplantae; phylum Streptophyta; class Pinopsida; order Cupressales; family Cupressaceae; genus Sequoia; species Sequoia sempervirens. Next base: position 126,436 of record VDFB02098726.1, read on the forward strand.
TATATGAGTAGTCTGTTATATATATATATATATATATATATATATATATATATACATTTTAAATGATAGTCGATTTGACTTAATATAAATAAGATTGGTAAATCAAAGAAACAATATGATCCATATATATCACTTTATTTTTCTTTATCAAAATAGAATAGGCCAAGACTCGACAAGATTCAACCTAACCTTACGACTCAACCCAACTTAGATGAAAAACAATAATTGACTCAACGATAGGACTAGGGTACTTACCCAAACTGATTACTTAAACCTACGTGAATGTGTACTTCAACTCATTTGGCATTGACTTGTTTATTTTCAACAACTATACTCCTATCTCCAATGGTACTCTCCCTCTCCCACTAGAGGGTAAGAAATTGGTCCTGTATTTCACTTAGAAATCTAATCAAATAGTTCACTTGCTATTAATCACAACATCATCATAATCTTGATATAATAATGATAATAACCATCAAAATTTAAATACATTGCATTGCATTTAATTTCATCAAAATGTCAGATAACATATAAGATCATCATCAGATATCAAAGAACATTTTAACTTAAAAAGTTAAAAGTAATTAAAAAAAATGGGGTGTAACAAATAAGCTTAAATAAACATGGGCAATATTATACTTAGGATAGCATATCCAAAGTAATAAAATATTATACTTACACCCCCTTAAGTGGAAATAAGGTAAGAAGAAATGGGTCTCAACAATAAGGATTGATAAGATACCCATGCACAATCTCAAATATTCCAAAATTACAAGGAAAGTGTACCCCCATAAGTAGAATAAGAGAAAACCCATAGGGAAAAAATTCATTCCAATAGAGGTATGTGAAGGAAGACTAGTATGCCCCCAAAAATGAGTGTCCTAAAATATCTACAAGATAAGGTGCATGTGTGCCTCCACAAAGAAGAGAGAAGAGAAATATAAAATGTTGCATGGTGAATGTTCTAGTAGGTCCCTCTACAAAAAATGATGCATCTTCCTTTCAAAAGAAAGAAAACCTAAGTTGTCAACCTATTAAATTCCCGCTCAAGTGGAATGTAGAAAGGAACCTTGATATGTATGGTTTTAGAAAATTTGATCATGTGCCTCAATATTGATCTTGAATTATGACTATCATAAACAAGATTCAAGAATAATGACCATTGAAGTGTGAGACTTAGACCAATATGAATCAAGATGTGTCAAGTGAGTAGCATGATATGGCAAAAATAGAGCAACAAAATCCAAAATGAGAGATGATGAAAATCAATGTGAGCTATCCTCAAAGAGAAGATAAATGTCCTCAAGAGTGTCATCCAGACATAAAATCTAGGAGTCTACAAACAATAAAGAGATTTATAGTAGAAATCTATTCTAATGAGGTGAATCTATGAGACAAATATTATCCTACTGCATAGAATCACTAGAAGGTCTTGAATAAGTGAATTTAAACTTTTTAGTAGCAACAAGAGAAGAAGGATCAAGAATTTCCTCTATTATAATGAGGCATCAATTTATGTTGACCGAATAGATTGATCATCCCATGATGATGTGTCCACACAACATGGGGAAATAGATTTCTTAATATCATCCATATATATTCTTGGTCATTCAAAAAATATCACTATTAGATGAAGATCTAAACTCTCCATAAAATTGTTGGATGATGGTCCAAGCAATAAAATGATACTTAGTGTATTTTGTATGATGTCGAATATCCTCAAAAATAGTAAGATATTAGTCCATAGACCATGTCATTATTGTTAAATCATGCATTCTTTTATTCATAAAATAAAATATTTTTAAAAACTAAAATTATATAAAAATTTGAGTCTCAAATAAAAAACTACTAACACCACTATGAAGTGCGTAGAATTCTGCCCCAAAAAAAATTGCACCTAATTTTGAGTCAAAATGACAAAGTTATGGTCTTCCAAAGTTGGATTTCAAAACTAAAACAACTAATGGAGATGGGTCCCTTTTTAAAGTGATGACATTTGAAATCCATTTAATGACATAAAAATTGCATAGAAATAAAAAAAAATGTGCATATATATAAAAAGTATGGTAGTATAGTTGCATAAATGAACAATGTCAGGCCAAATAAAATCAACTTCCTTTGGATCATGAACTTAAAATATAACAAAATTTATATGGAAATGGGGATTATTATGCCTTTTAGATCTGATAAAATGGTTTGTTTGGTTTGAAAATGCCCATTTGTGCGAAATTATTCTAATTTGAGATTCAAACCCTTGTTTACTATTGTCATAGAATCTAAATATCTAGTGAAACAAAGGTCTTATATGACTTTCTTGAGCCTCTTGGACACATTGGAACACTTGAAAATGCTACCAATATAATTGAAAGAGTTATAATCATTAGATCAAAGAAGAAAGCACATGCAAAAGACCTAGAGGTTAAATAAATTCCATTAAATTATTCTATTTCTCTAGATCATCCAAAGATGCAAGAGAAAAACATATTAGGTTTTTAGGAAATCTTCATGCAAATCTTATTAGCTCCTCCTGAATCTCTTAAATATGGAAACTAAAAAAATCTATCCTACCACCATTTTCTCTAATGCATGTTAGAATATGCAAATAGATGTGTAAACTCGAGTTTTGTATAAATAGAATTATTAAAACTATACATTAAAATGATACTAAAATCAAAATATCAAAACAAATTTATTCTCTAAGAGAAATATAATAGTTCACAATGCCTTGCTTTGATTACCAAATAGGAAGAGCTATAAATGTATAGCCTTATAGTTTCCAAATTTGACGAGGATGAGGATAAGACATAAAATAAAAAATCAAAGGATTAATTATCCAAGTTCCTAAATCTATGAGGATAAATAAAAAAGAAGAATCGTGTGAATGTTACTCATCATCCTATTCTACTTGAGTAAATAAAATAAATTATCTAAGTAAACTTAAATAAATGCACGTAATATCATACTTAGTATAAACATACATTCAAAGTAATAAAATATTACACCAACACATGTCTAGTACCACAAGTCTCTCTTTCACTAGTTGCCCATCTCATATGTAGAGAACCACAATTATCATTAGCCATTTCAACCATATTAAGATATTTGTACATCACCCAAGTAGTGATACAAATTGAATTAGCAATTCATCCCAAAGGAAGGATCTTTCAACAACATCATTAGAAGCATAAATAATAATCACTAATCAAATGATTATCAATGTTCAAAATGGACCACAAAGTTGTCACATTCTTGACCAATTGAATGTAGTTGCCATTTGGGAAAGAGAAATATAACAACCCCACCATGATCTACACCATGATTGCTACATAAAATGACTTGTTAGCCATTTACACAAAACATAAACAAAGAGAAAAAATATAACTTTTTTATGAATATTTTGTATTTAACTTTATTTAATAAAAGATAATAGTACAATATTCACAAAAAAGAGGGTGCTAGAGAAGAACCCACGAATTCTAATGAGACCAAGTCCATAGAAAAGATGAGTGAGCATAGATGGAGCCAAACTTATTAAATTCTAAGAAGCTAAAGCAAAACTAGAAGTAGCAAGGTCCTTATCATTAAGATTGCCCCAATCATCTCTGGGGATAAAATCATCAATTAGCTCCTAACTAGTGAGAGCACCTTCTTCTTGAAGATGCTTATTTGAGGGCTATTGAGTAGGGATAAGAGAGACTACTAACTTCAAGCGGGGGACCTTGTCAAGGTCAATCCATCCAACAACATCATGACACCCCTAAGAGGAGGTGGAAGGTGACCTAGAATGATAAGACCATCAAACATGAGATGCATTATCATTAGAAAGTGGGGGCTAAAAACCATGTTTATGACAAGAGTGGGATCCATCGTCACATCTAAAAAATCCTTGCAAACAAAGATGAAAAATAATATAATAATATTACTTAATTTTTTAACTCAATAACATTATTATATTTATCATTTACCCGATATTAAATTATAAAGAAAAAGTTTCATACACCTCCAAACACTACATATTTATAGTATTAAATTTTAAATATATTCTTATTTTATGAATGATGACATTAATGATATGATAGTAAACTAGTGGAATATTTATGCTTTAGCCCAATCTAAAGGAGTTTGACTCCCTTGAATGCAATAAGTACAACCTTAGAACATTGTGTTAAAGTGGAGGAATATTTTGTAGAATACCAATTTCTCACTTATTATGACTTTGACCCACTTCCAACCACAAAGAATTAGTGGGTCTTATCACTATGTGTTTATTTAAATAGTATTTCAGATCCACATGCGTTAGGATAAAACGAATGGACAAATGAGTGAGGTATTTCTAAAGACATGTGTCACATCATTTTATGACGTTCTATATAATATAAATACCATAATATATATATGTGATTAGTAAAGATAAAAAGATTATGTAAAAAATTTTAAAATTATTTTAAATTGTATTATGTAATTTATTTTTATGAATATAGTAATGTTTTCTTAATGATGAAAATATTGATATAATTTTTTATATAATTTTTTATTAAAAATATGTTTTATTTATGTATAAGCTTTTTTTAAACATTGGATTGTTGAGATAGTATTCACATTTATAGGTCTATAGATTCATTGTAACTTGACTTTATTTCCTTCATCGTCTACACATTCTACTATTTGTTAGAACAATTTGTTCTTGCGTGATGTTCAGTTAACCAACTCATTCTATTGATTCAATCCTATGATCCTAGGGATGTCACATATAGATCTACTTTTACTTCAAATTCAGAAAATTGAATTGAATAGTTCACCAAAAAATTGTTTACTTCTTTAATAGCCTTATCACCATAGTGGATTGCCCATGATTTTTAATTCATTTAATGAAAAAAATTGGATCATCAAAACTTTATTTATGTAAATTATTAATTTATCAACTAATGTATGCTTGAAAATATAATAGATGTCTTAAAAAAAATACCATAATTTACAAGTAAAAATAAAAAAAATTGTATTTTTATAGACGAAGATGTGTTAGACGTGTGTTTGTAAATTATAAGAAATATGGCGTGTTATAGTTTTATCATCATTTCAGATCATATTTCATGATCAATATTGAGATGAGGAAAAATAACATATAGTTATATCGAGAAGCACTCTCAATGCATTATAATGAATTGTAAAAAAAAATATTATTATAATATATCATTTTAAAGTTTCAACTGTAACAAAAATATACCAATTTGCATAAAGAAAATGGAATAGGAGTATATTTCTTTCAATTTTAAAATTATGAATAAAGAATGCTATTTAATTTGTTTAATTTAGTTTTGATTTTCTTGAGATATGTTTCCATTCTATACTTTACAAATATATAGAATCACAAAGGGCACCAACCTAAATATTATTATTTTATCTTTATCTTAACTTTAAAGTTTACTATCACTATAAATATTTTATAAATCATAATGATCTTTTCATTTTGTGGAAATTAAATTTTAATGTTAAATTTATAATGTATAGTTTATGGTTATATCAATATTTAAGCATGTATACATAAATCAAATTAATGGTGGAGCGATGACACAGGGAAGGCTTTTGGCAACACAGGGATCTGCACTATGGAGCTAGGGCACAAACTCGTTGGCCTTTCAATAAGCGAAGGGGTCGGAAATACCATAACCCCAGAAGGGAAAAAATAATTCAGGCTTGGCAGGCTCCTGCTAATAAGAATATTTCAGCTCGAGATTTGGACGCTAGGGGATGAAGAGCGTGATTGCAACCACAAAAGGGTGAGCATTTTAGATCTTGGCATTTAACAGAGAGGGTTGACTTTAGACAAGTAGAAGGCAAGTGTTGGCGCCTGAAGCAACAAGCAGATAAAGTTGGCACAAGTAAGGTAATGCCAAGTATCTCTTATGCAACTATGACTTCTTTACTTTTGGAAAATAGAGAATGGAGTGATTCGGTAAAATTTTTAAAAGCTAGGGATTTTTTCATGAAATGGGGGGGGGGGGAATGGCCTACTTTCACAAAAATTTGGGCATGGTGTGATAAAAATTGGGGAAAAGAGTGTGATTTAAAAACCCTGGAAAATGGTTTTTATCTTGTAATATGTAACAACCCAGGATAAGGAGTGGATCATCAACAGTGGCCCTTTTGTAATGGAAGGAATAGGTTTTTTCATAAAAGATTGGACTCCAAATTTTAACTCCAATGAAACAACGGTAGAGGAAATCCCTGTATGGATAAGATTGAAAAATCTTCCTCAAGAATATTGGGATTAGGAAACATTGAGAAAGATTGGTAGTAAGTTTGGTTGCTTTATAAAGTTGGAAGAGTTTGTTGATAAAAAAGACTTTAGCATCTTCCCTAAGATCTGTGTTATGCGACAGGGGATTCATTTGTTGCCAGAAATGCTAGAACTTAAAATAGGGGAAGGTCTTTGGCATCAGAAATTAGAGATAGAGGATGCCCCCTTTGAATGCTTAAACTGCATTAGAAAAAAGCCTTTTGAAGATAGGAGAGATCCTTTAGAAAAGGGAAAGGGTCTAGTTCAAAAATCTTTAGCTAAGGAGATAATAAACCTTTCAGAGGTAATGTATTGGGAAGGCAGTGGGAACACTCAAGAATGGGGTCCTCGGAGTTCAATTGATGCTTACAATCCAAAGGAAATGTTTAATGGTTGGGAAGGAATCCAGAAGAAGGAAATAGATTCCTTATTTTCCAGTGGTTATGAGGCGAGATCTTTGAAGTGGAAGGATCAATCTGGTAACTTAGATGAAACCCTAAGGGAAACCACTATTGAAAAGAGAGGAAGTGAAAAGGAAAACTTGTTAGGGCAACCAATTGGTTTGGAAGACATAAGGAGTGACAATATCTTCTTGATGAGACAAGAGGACTCAACACAGAATGAAAGTGCACACCCCCTGGAACAAAATCTCTATCATGGAAAAGAACAAAGAAACAACCTTCCTTTTCAGATTGTTAACTCGAATCCCCCGCCTAAGGAGGATTCCTCAAGGGAGATGGGGTTGTTACAGAACAGAGCGGGAAAACTTGGCAAACAGTGGGAACAACTACCTCAAACTCACGAAGATCTAGAAGGTAATACAGGAAACTTATATTCAGATGCGGGTTGTGGAGAAGAGGAGGAAGAACCTGTTTATAAGGATATTCCCATATCTCCAATAAGAAACTTAGATAGTGCCTTTGAAGGGGTTAGAGACAGTGGGGATAATATGGAAGACTCAGCCTTAGAGTCAGATTCAGATGAAGATTAGGGTGGTGAAGATGTCCTTGGTCTGCAAGACAACATTGGCATTATTAAGAAGAGAACCATTGACCAAACGTTAGCCCTAAATAGTAAAGATAAGATTGATGAGAAGAAGAAGAGAGGCCCCAAAACAAACATGATGCAGCTTGAAATAGCTGGAAATGCAGCTGGACAAAGAAAATTGAGATTGGGGAAAGGCTATGCCTTTCCCTGGCAGTCATGAAGATCCTTTCGTGGAATGTCAGGGGCTGCAATGCCTCTAACAAGATTTGTTTGATCAAAAGGTTTTTTGATCTCAAACGAGACCGACTCTAGTTATGGTTCAAGAAACAAAGATTAAGGACTCAGAATTTGCTTCCTTATCAAAGTGTTTTGGTCGATGGAACTATTCAATTTCAGGAGTTGAGGGTGCTTCTAGGGGTTTGGGTTTGCTTTGGAATGACTCTTTAGTGGATGTTCAAGTTGTTAGATAGGAAAAAAGATGGCAATGGTTTAGGGTGGATTCAAAACAATTATGAGAAAGTTTCTCCATCCTCAACATCTATGGACCAAATAAATCATCTTAGAAAAAGGTGTTATGGCAAGCACTCTCTGGGATCTTAATTGAAGAAGAAGGAAGAATGTTCCTTCTAGGTGGTGATTTCAACACAATAATGAGACCTTCAGATAAATTTGGGGGTGTGTGTTGGGCTAGACAAAGCCAACATGATTTTTGTGACTTTGCAGTAAATAATGGTCTGATAGAAGTACCCTTTAAAAAAGGTGAATTCACCTGGACAAATAGAAGAGGGGGTTTCCTAAATATTGCGGAAAAACTAGATAGATTTTTCCTGGTAGGAAACTGGGCAGTGCAGAATTGGTCTTGTGAGGTGGAGATCCTTCCTATAACTGGTTAAAATCATTATCCGATCAGTTTGAGAATCCAAGAGGAATCTACTCTGGACAGATGTCCCTTCAAGTTTGAAATGATGTGGTTTCGGGCGAAGGGTTTTAAGGATATAGTGAGTGATTGGTGGTCGAATACTCCAAGGTGCTCTGGAAGTGTTAAATGCTTTGCATATGAAGGTGACTAAGAATGGGATGAGGGAAGAATATTTTGAGTTGGAGAAAAATCTAAATAAAGAATACTCAGAAGCTCTAGCTCGAGAAGAAATCTTTTGGCAAAAAAAATCCAGGGAAACATGGTTGAAAGAAGGAGATAGGAACTCTAAGTTCTTTCACAATTTTGTTAAGGTCCGCAAATCTACAAATAAAATTATGTATATCAAGGATGGTAATGGGGAAACTTTGGTTGATGTGACTCAAATTAATAAGGAGGCCACGAGATTTTTCACAGAGAGCTTTAACTCGGCTTCAATTGATTCATTTGAAAATTCTGATATCCTAGATGTCATCCCATGCTACATTTCAGAGGCCCAAAATGCCATGCTAATGGTGGAAGTCTCCCTGAAGGAAGTGAAGAAAGCTTTATTTGGTTTAGGAGGGGATAAAGCCCCAGGCCCAAATGAATTCCCAACAATTTTTTTCCAAAAATTTTCTGATATCTTTGCTAATGATATATGGGAGGTGATGGAAGAATCCAGGAGGAGTGGTTTTGTTCTTAAAGATCTAAATAACACATTTATAGCCCTCATCCCGAAAAGGTTGGTTACTAACTCCTTTGAGGATTTCAGGCCTATTTCTTTATCCAATACAATCTATAAAATCATTTCAAAAGTTATTGCCAATAGGTTGAAAAAGGTTCTGGGTTCTGTGATTTCATTAGAACAGAGTGGGTTTTCTCCAAATAGATCAATCTTTGAAGGTGTTATAGTAGCACATGAGACCATTCATTTAGTTAGGATGGAAAAATTTGAGAAAATGTTGGTCAAGCTTTATATAAGAAGAGAATATGATGAGTTAAACAAGAACTTTTTGTTGAAAGTGCTTGAGAAATTTGGCTTTAGTCTTGAATGGCGAACTTGGGTTGAAAGTTGTATTAGTAAGTCTCATTTTTATGTTTTGGTAAATGGAAGCCCCCAAGGTTTCTTTTACTCTTCTAAGGGGATTAGACAAGGTGAACCTATATCACCTTTTCTATTTATTATTCTTGTAGAGGTGTTAGGAAGGCCGATTTCCTGCAAGTGTAGAGAGGGTTAGTGGAAAGGAATTAAAATTGCGGAAGGTGTAGAACCCATATTGCACCTCTAGTTTATTGATGATACTTTTTTGATGGGGGATGCAACCTTAAGAGAATCCTAGGTGATGAATATCTCTCTCAATAAATATGGTTTAGCTTCAGGTCAATGCATCAATTGGCACAAATCAGAAATTTTCTTTTTTAGAACTCCAATCCAAAGACAATCGGATATTTGCAGGATCCTTGGCATGAGGGTTGGAACCCTCCCGAAGAAATATTTAGGCATCCCTCTCTTTGGGGGGGAAAATAGAGCAGGTATTTGGAAAGATCTAGTGGATTCATGCCTAAATCGAATGGATGGGTGGAAGAGAAAATGGCTCACTTCGACTGGCAGAATTTTATTGCTTAAATCTATCATCTCGGCTATTCCTATTTACTCAATGATGTGTTTAAAAATCCCAAAGAAAGTGATTAACTCTATTGGGCAGCGTATGAGAAAATTCTTTTGGAATGGGGCTAGTGATGAAGACAAAATTCCACTGCTTGCGTGGGATAAAATCTATAGAGCTAAGGACAAAGGTGGGGCTGGTTTGAGAAATTGGCAGCTTTTGAATGAAGCTCTGGGTGCGAAATTGGTGTGGAGTATGTATGCCAATCCAGACCTGTTGTGGGTAAAAATTCTAAAAGAAAAATATCTATATTCGAATGAAGATCATAGAATTTTTTACAATTCATAATCCTCCAAAAGGTTCTACAATCTAGAATTTCATAATGTCTTGCAGGCCGATGATTTTAAATCATCTCTCCTGGTAGCTTGGTAATGGTTTAAAGGCTAGTGTTGATGGCGATTTTGGCACCACAACAATGCAAGAAAAATATTGCTACTCTGCTTCTCCTGAAAGAGAAAGGAAACACATGGATTCCTTAGCTCCCAAGGTCTTTATAGTTGGGTCTCAACTGTGCTGATGTTACTCAGTGGTCAATGCAACAGTAATATTCAAGGGGCCTACTGGTGTGAGCTTCTGGATTGTTTTAAGATCAAGCATGAATTTAAATCTATTCTAACTAGGGGTTTTAAAGAAATATAAAAAGATAGATCAAGGTTTTTGGTATTGAAAAGAATGATGTTTCATCTAACTTAACCAGACTTATTACCTTTCAAGGAATTGCTAACTAAAAACTGAAGAACAAAATTAACTTGCGATTAACACATAGTTGCATTCATTCACAGTGTTGATTTCAACAACTGATTATAAGTTACCATTTAAACAAAACAAAAAATAAGATTTAAGTCCTTGAAAGCTTTCAAAATCAAAATGATTAACTTAAGATAAATACCATTCTGGAACACAATATGAAGTAGATTTGAATCTGGTTGTTTCTACTGTTAGTGAAACAGATAAGCAACATTTACAAATTTGGCACAATCACCAGTGTACAGAAAAACTCATGTCTTTAGACTGATTCCATTTACACTAAAGAAACTGGAAAGATACATTCCATCCTAGGCTGAATCTAATTCCTAACTGAGAAGACAAAAGAAGCTTTCATTACTAAGAATCGAGATGCAACTCTATCTCCTTCTAACTATTTGTTCTAACAATTCTCCTTCTAAAAAAAAAGATCCTTTACAAAGAGGCAAGAATGCCATATATACACCACCTCTCGAAAAGAATGTCGACGCCTATTTTTAGGGTTTACAAAATATCTGCCATGTTAGAGGGTCGGTGCTTAGATCTTTTGGAGGGAGTCAGTTTGCATTAAATGCGCACTCCTGTCGTCCATGTTGGTGAAGATTGTCTCCTGAGGTGTTATGTAGATCTTTTGTAGCCACCGCACTTATTTCTGGCCTCTGTGTCCATTTTTGAAATCCAGCGGAGCTGCCTTGAATGCTCAAAAATATCGTCATTAATGTCAGTCTACTTTTTCCAATAGATATTATAGCTGTCCCCTCCTTTCACGACTTTATCTTCTCCCTTCAGCGCTCTTCCTGCTCTAGATCTGTCCTTCTATAAGTTGTCAGTGTAGCATGGGCCAGTCAGTGAGACGTTTCAACGATCCATAGAGGTCATACCGATCTTGCAAAGACCATCAGCAAGACTGCATCCTTTCGGCAAGACGTTATGGCGGGCGCTAAGAGTTATAGCGATATGTTCTTTCATTGGCGGGTTCGTCGCTATCGGCAAGACCAACATTAGTCAAGGAGACATCACAGCGAGTTCAATGCACCACACCAAGGGCCCAAAATATGTTGACGAGACCCTATCGAGTTGGCAAGACCTTCCTTCGGCTAGACATCACGCCGAACTCAGATCCTTTGGCGAAAATCCCTCAAGAGATATCATTATTTATCATGTCTTTAATTTCATCGAAAAGAAACACCACTCTGGCGGAGGCGGAACCAAAACTGAAATGGGAACACACTTCCCTTTTAACAATGGTAGAGGCAGGACCAAATCGGGACTGGGACCAAGAAGCAAAAAAAAAAAGACAAGTCCTAGCAGAACCGGGACTGGGACCAAAGAAAATGGACACAGCAAAACCGAGCCCAGGACAAAACCTGAACCATAAACTTTTTCAAGTTTCGGGTTCGAATTCTATTCCAGATCCGCCTCCAACGTCATCTGAAAAGGCAAAGAAAGGTCAAGAAAGAGAAAGGGAAAGGAGAAGGAGAAGGAAAACCCCGCGACAAAACAAAATGAAACAAAGGAAAGCGAAAGAACAACAAGACGCGGAACCGGGATCAGAATGAAATCCAAACCAGAAACCTTTCAAGTTTCAGGGTTTGGTTCCCATTTCGGTTCTGAGTCCGTCGGAACAAAATGAAAAGATGCACAAGGCAGAAAAAGACCAAAGTGGCAGAACCGAGGCCGGGATGTAAAGGTCAACAGAACTTGGAAGGATTTCCAAGTTTGGAATCCGATCCAGTTCCGGGCCCGCCAAAAAAAAAAAAAGATGCCTAGGGCCAAAAACATCCAAGGCATAGGACACAAAATCCCAATAAAAGACCAACGAAGAGGAGAGAGAGAAAAAGCAGAGTTGGACCCGGGATGGAACCCGAACGAGGAACCCTGAAAAAGTTTATCATTTCGATTCAGACCCAGACCTGACTCCGATAAAGAAGAAAAGATGAAGACAAAGAACCGTCGGAAACGGAACCGGGGACAGAACAATGTCCGAGCTTAGAAGGAATTTCCAAGTCCAGTATTGGTCCCGGTTCCGCTTCTGACAGAACTTAAAGGAAAAATTCCTAAGCCAGAAAACCAAAGGCCAAAGAAAAAAAAAGAAAGAAAGAAAGGGGGACCCATTTTGATCCAGATCAAAGTGGGATGGTTATGCAAGGCATAACAGCTAGCTTCTGGGAAGACTCATGGGATGGAATGCCAAACACTAGTGAAGAGCCTAATATTTTGGTTCTTAAAAATCATTTCTCACAATTATGGCGAACCAAGGTTTGAGATTACATGGTTTTAAAATAGGGGCCTTTTGGTCAAGAATGGGTGTGGAAGGAGGTTTTGGGTGAGGGGCTTTCAAATCAGAAAATTTAGTGTATGCAGAGGATCTTTCAAGAACGAAAAGTTTTCATTTCAGAGAATGAGGATAAGATAGTTTGGTGTGGATCCTCCAATGGTTGTTATTTGGTTAAAATTGGTTATCAACTTTTGGACTCCATGGAGAGGGAAGATTTTTGGGCAAAAAATCTATGTTGGGGGGAAGAATTTTGATAGGCGATAGGAAGAAATGGTTAAGTTTTGTTGGCCCCTCGAAATGTGTGTTGTGTGACAAGGCTTAGGAATCGGTTGATCACTTTCTTATATAGTGTGAGATGGCAACAAGTTGTTGGGATCTTGTGCGACAGAAGCTGGGGTGGCAAAGTCCTTTATAAAGGACTTTAAAAGAGGTCTTTGAAAGTTGGCCAAAGGTGTTGAAAAAATCTTTTTTGTCAAGCATATGGATTGTTATGCCTTCTTTGGTGATTTGGGAGATTTGGAAAGAGAGAAACAGGATAATATTTGTAGAGAAAAGTGAAACCTTAAAAAGATTGCTTTGGTGCATTGACCATAGTATTGAAGAAGTGGTGAGCTCTACAACTTCCCACCCATAGAATTTTCACTACCCTTTCTCTTTGGAAGATAGTAGAATACAAAGGGCTTGGCTGGGTATTCGGATCAAAGCTTTGTCAGGGTCTGTGAAGGGTAAGTCAAGTAGTGAAAGTAAAGATAAGGTTGTCTGGGAAAAACCTCTTAAAGTCTGGTTCAAGGTGAATTTTGACGAAGCAGTGAGAGGCAACCCCGGCCCGTCTGGAGCTGGTGTAATTTTTAGGGATCACCTGGGCAACATTATTTCCTATGCAACAAAGAAATTAGAGTGTGGGACCAACAATTTGGCCGAAGCTAAAGCAACGTTATTAGCTGTCACTTTAGCTAAATTTTTTGGTATAAGGAAATTACATTTGGAAGGAGATTCCTTAATTATAACACAAGAAATTATTGATGCAGGGGCGAAGGCTTGGCACCTACAAAATTTTGTTAAAGCTATTTCAAAAGAATTGGAATCCTTTGAAGTTTTTCTTGTTAGTCATATTAGGAGGGAGGGGAATACAAAGGCAGATAGACTTTGTAAATGGGCAGTTTCTTTTAATGAGGATGCAAAGCTGGTAGTCGAGGATTTAAGGGGTGTTAGTTTGTAGCGGTTCATGAGTTGGCTAACTTGGAGAGGGATTACTTGATGTCTAATGCTAATCCCATTTGTTGTGTGATATAGCTTCAAGTGATGGTTTGGTAGTGGATTTTGAAAAAAGTGGTGAAGTATGGAAGGTAGGAGTGTTAACGGTTATGAAGACAATAAATTTCATTATTTTCAAGTGGATTTCCTTTCAAGTGGGAGTGAGGACGATGTCAAGGGAGGTTCTTAATGCGAAGGACGAAGGTGACCTGACTGGCATATGGGAAAATCCGGCTTAATCTCTTAAAATAGAAGAACCAATAAATGTTGTAAGGTTGCGGCTAAGTGGGATGTTTTGTAAATGATGAAGACAGATGGGGAGTACGATGGCTTTAATGGCAGGGATAGACAGGATTTAAACCGCGAAAAAGTGAAATTCTTTACCATTTTTAGCAAAGATATTTCGAGGAACTGACATTCGAGTGCATTCAAGGATGGAGGCGATGTGGGGGTTTCCAACCAAACTGCAACAAAAAGGCTTCTTTGGTCTGCCGACTATGAAATGATTGAAGCAAGTGTTAAAATGTGTGCAAGATGAAGTGGTGGAAGCAGTGATGGAGACGTTAGGACCACATTTTTGAGAAGCAACACACATAGGACATCTGAATGCTGACATAGCATCGATGATATTTGTGTGGGCTTTAGAGCTGGGTGATGACGTAAAAGAAATAAGATGGGTGATGCTCATGATGTTTGAAGAAGAATTACTAGGAAAGATGGAGTCCTTTCTAGAATGGGCGGTGTCGGGTGTAGGTTATGATGTATCGGAAGGTATAGAGGACATGGATGAGGCCACTGAGGAAGGGTTGATTCCATTCATAAGGTGGCGGAGGAGAACCGACAGAGAAGCCTATAAGTTGGAAATTTCAATGGCATGGGAGAACTTGAAATCAGTGTTGTGATGCCAGGAAGCCGCCAATCGATGAGAACTAGCAAGCGTGCCTCATCAATTTCCTCAAAAGAAGCGTGGGGCGAGGAGCGGTGAATGGCGCAGCGTGAGGGCAAGCAAAAATGATTAGCAAAGGTCGAGGTAGCAAAGAAATTAGAAACATTTTTTGAAATTTTTTCTATTAAACATAGTGATTTGACGCTTTTTGTTTGAATGGAGGAGACAAGTTTAAATAGACGGAAGGATGCTCATGGTGAGCAATGCAAATCTGAATGTTCCTGAATATCCAAGGCTCTGAGGGCGTTCAGATTCAAAATATGTAAAGTTGTATGATCATGGGGAGTCTTTTGTGGGCCACGCCCTGTAAAAAATGGTGCGTTTGGCAATATTTAGGTGTTGGGTCTGGTTTTTAATGATACAGATTATGTGTGTAATTAGGGTTTGGGTGAAATTGCAATATGCAACAAGTAGGTGAAGGGGGGGTTTTTGGGGTGGTGAATGCTTTTTTCCTTAGGGGCCTCGAAGGAGCTATGATATCATAGTTTAGCATGTAATATCTTTTTTATTATTATTAATAAAATAAAAACCTTTTACTGATCAAAAAATATATATTTAAGCATGTATACCTTGGCACCTCTAACACCAATTGCATAATACATGATTGGGAAGGAAGGAGAATTTGTAGTGCTTCCATTCCATTTTAGGATGGAACCAATAACATCATTGAGATGCAAGCTTTAATTTTTGGTCTATAATTATGTAAAGGAGATGGTGTGGGATATGGTGAAGGAGTTGGTAAAGAAATAATTTCTCGATGGGTTGGAGTAGGTCTTGAACGTAACCAAGCCATACTATGGGATCTCTCACTATAGGAATTTAGGAAAGATTCATGCTAGAGATGAGGAAATTCTTTGGCTTCATTTTTTGGTGAACTTCATATCATCCATATTGGTGCAAAATCATGAGAAGGCTACTAAGGGTTGCTCATTCCCATGCAAGATGATTAATCTAGAACCCATATTCATAATTGAGTGGATGTATGTGTTTCTCAACCAAGTGATGGTACATGAGGGGGAAGAGCTACCGAATGTCTTGCTAGTATTCATATAATTATAAGCTAATATCAGTAATGTGATCTAGGTTTTGTATTATTTTCAGAGTTGATTAAAATCATGTATATAATGTATAGATAGTGTTGGCTAATAGATTTTCACCTTGGAATTTATTATAGAAAGCTAACTCTTTTCCCTCAAATAGATGCAATCAATGCCCAATAGTTGAGATAATTATTTCTATGGAAAAAATTACTCTTTGAATTTTAAAGAAGTATAGCTCCCTCTCAGATTTTAAACAAAACCTCATAAAACTATAAATCTAAATAATAGTATGCTTTTAACTCAAAATCAAGAAAGGCATATAAATTCAACACTAGAAAGCTTTCAAGTATTGAATACGATGAAACATAAATAAGTATAACCACTAGTATAAAGTTCAATGGGAAAAACATAACATATAGGTAAGGACCACTTAATTTAATATAACCTTAGAAATGAAGCCAAACATCTAAATGAAATAGCCATACATTCGCATAAAAATAATATAACTAAGAGAATCATTAAACACGTAGATTTAAAGAAACTTATTTCATTCAAATGATAAACTAAATGTACACAAATGTATAAACGATTTCAATCTTGTAATGCTATATCAAAATTGAAATATAAAATTTAAGAGCTATTAAGAGTTGTCTCGATTCATCTTAATCATATATCTATACTAAGTGGATACATAACCGCTTCTTTATAAAATAATTATCTAATAATTAAAGGGAGATCCTTTCAACTAAACATAAATTTCATTATAAGCATTGAAAGGTCACTGGGGTGGTGCTTAACTTGCTATCCTCTCAGTTGACTAGGTTTTCAATGTTGCACTTCTTGCCCAAAAAGCATAGAAAGCTTTCAAGATAGTTGGCATCTCCTTATACTAGGGAATGATGGCGTTCATAGCTATGAGCTTGTAGATAGCTTTGCTCCCTTTTCCCACTTGAAGTCTCCTTGTATAGGTAGTTGCAAGTCCAACCAACTAAAAAAGGATCAAATCAATACCAATAAATCTTCTTAGACATTCAACATTGAGTGGTCATTTGTCAGATATGTTGTCAACCATCCTTTTGAAACTTCCTTTTAGGGTTTCTTCATCCTAATATTCATTTTTTCCTTCCTTCACAAGCTGCAAGCCAATTCTCAAAAAGTTCTTGTGAATCTCATCCCTAATCATGTTGCATTCCATCAACACTTTACCAAATTCTTGTATACTGTACTTAATGACAAAGAGTTTTCATTCAACACTCTTCTTCTGCATAGCACAACAATTATCCGTAATGTTTAGGAGAATTTTCTCACTAACCAATTCCTTTTAGAGCCTAATTCCACTATTACTGTAAGATAGTTGAGAGTTTTTTTCTACACTGTCTCCTCAAGCTTACTCAAGGAAATATCTTTATCTACCTCCATCTTCAAAGCATTGATATCTTTACACACTTTCTTCATGTTAGAAATGAATTGGTTTCCTTTATTCAAGATATCAATGGCCCATTTTTCTATGGCTTTATCAAAGGCTTTGTAATTATGTATTTTATTCATTACCTCCTTCCCAATTGATGATGTCAACTCAAAAAACTTTTGATTGGGAAATTGGCTGCAAGGCAATGTCAAATATAGACTTCAAGCATTCAGTTAGAATCTTGACCTAACCCTTTAGCTCATCTTTACTTTTTTTATCCTTAGTTTTTCATTCCACCAATCTAGTTGTTGGAACTTGGAAGTTATACACATCCCCATCCCTTGTGGAAGGCCCCAAGTTCACTCTAGTGACATTGAAATCACTGAAAATGGCCTAGCTTGCTTCTTTTTGTACAGAAGGATGAGCTACCTCTATGCACATGTTCCTAGTGTTGTCATCTTCAAGTAGCCTAGATGTAGTTTTCAATTTCTTGGTATTAGGGGTCCTCTGAATCAACTAGTCCATGAGGTCTTTCTTTGGAAGGTTCACTTGAACAATTTTCTTCTTTGATAGTGCCTATTCAAGCCAAGAAGAGGCGGTAGGTGTAGTAGCTAACTTGGAACTAGGGGAACCAAATAACATTCTTCTCAGAGGGGAAGTAACAAATGGCCCATTTTTAGGAGAAGACGAGGGAGTAGGACCTACCCTAGGGAAAGTGTGTGTATCCCTACCAAGAGAAGGTTTGAGAGAAGAAGAGGCAATCTTATGAGAGGGGGAAGTAGAGACGTTGATTTTTTCTTCTTCTTCTTCATCTATTTCCTTGTCTTTGTCCTACTAAGAAGGCTCAAGAGCATCTTCTCTGCATGTCTTCTTTGGAAATTTTCTCTTTGGAGGCTCACCATATCCACCACCTTATCATTCCAATGTTTCCTATTATGAAGTAGAATTTTGTATTCTTGAGGTTACAGGTGATTCACTACCTTCTCTTTATGGTTGAGTATTTTGTGATCTGGTAGGGGGAGCTTTCTTTTTTGCATTCTTCTTCACAACCCATTCTTGTGTTATTCTTAATAGAACTATATTTTTGGCCTCAATAGTCTCATTTTCCTTGATGCTCCAGTCCACAGACACAATAGGCTAAGTTTGAATATGGTTAGTGAAACAAAGAAAAAGAGGGTTCACCCCAAATGGGATTAATCAAATGGAAGAACCCAATTTTTGTTGCTATATGCTTCACTCAATTATGAGAGGTATAATGCATAAATAATAATAAAAAATCAAACCTAACTATTATAACAAAAAAAATGAATGTTTTTAGATGCTAAAATGATGTTTACCTTTTTGGAAAAGTGTTGTTTCGAGCCTCACTAAGGAATCATTCGCCCAGTGGCTAATGGGTCTCTATTAGGGTTCTGGAAAATCAGTTTTGGGATCCTGTTCCTCAATGCCTGCACTCCCAGATCCTAGGTGCTCAACTCTCGAAAGTTAGAAATAAATTATGTAGCTTTGTTTTCATGAACTTACAAGTAAGATAATAACTTTTACAATTTTGCAATCTTGACAACTTTTGTGACTTTTATTCTCCACTTGATCCTCAATCTAAAACTTACAAACACACATCAAGAGAGAAGAATTTTTTTTGATTGATTGTTAGGGAATAGGGGTTTTCCTTGTTCAAACCCTGTTTTGGTAATTAAAACTTATTATGAAATAATGCATAAAGAAAATATGAATGAACAACAATGTGTAACAACTCACCAATCCTCAATTGAAACCTTGGAGTACAAATCTAAAACTTAGCATGAAATTTCCTCAATGAATGTAGATCTTGATCATGAACTTGACATAGGATAATGGCTTTGAAGACTTGAACTTGATCACCAATGCTACAACATCACATTAGCTCAACAACATGTATGACTTTGACATGATGATATGACCTTTGATTGCTGCAATAAAACTCTAATAATCTGATCTTGAATGCCTTTGAAATTCTCCCTTGATCATAAGTTTTCTATAATTCTTGAATACTTGAATTCTTGGATGAAACTATGTGAAATAGCCTTATATTTATACTTATCTTAAGATTTAATCTTGAAATTTGAATAACACAAGCTAACATCAGATCTAGGATTTAAAATCATTAAAATCTTGCCAAAAATAAATTAAAAAAGGGGTGTCCTAAGTTAAGGAGGACCCATTTGTCATAGGGCTAATGGGTCCTAGTACACTCAACTAGGACAAGTTTTGGGGATATGAAATAACATGTAAAAAGGAGGTCCTAGGACCTAGGAGGGACCCATTAGCCAAGTGGCGAATGGGTCCTAGGTCACTAGCCTAGGACTCAAACCTTGCCAAATTAAGTGTTATGAAACATTATTAATGAGTGTCAAGATTTATCCTTCGGAAAATGTAATAAATGAGGCTTGGATTTGAATTTAAGGGGACAATTAAGGAAAATTAAACCTCAATTAAGTAATTAAATCCCTAGATTAGCGTGAAAGTGTAAAGAAACACTTTACAACACCCTAAATAAGGAATCATTAAGTCCATTTTATTAAAAAGGGTCCTAGACTTAATGTGAATGTGTAAAACACATTACAACACTAAATCAAGGCAATATTAGGTTCATTTATTATTAATTATTCCCAAATTAAGGAAAAGGGATACTCTTTTTGTTAATACATTTTGTCCCCACTTTAGTGAGAGTTTTCCCCCATGACAAACTCACACTAAAGTAGACATTCAAGACACTTATGTATGCATAAATGAAAAAGATACATAATCATACCCTCTTAAAGACCAAGAAAAACAAAGGAAAATAAAGGATCAAGCATCAATCATTCCAACACGTTGTGGAATGTGGCTATTTGTCTAAGAAAAGGATCAATCTTCGACAATTTATCCAACACGATGTGGACCAGGTCTACGTTGTTTGTCCAACCAACGTTTACAAGCGAAACACAATGTCCACTATGCAACCAACACATGCACTCACTCTAGGGTAGTGGAATCTCAAACCCTCCATTAGATGAGTATCCCAAAAAGGTGGAAAATGAGAGAATCATATTAGCCTCCCATACCATACTGAAGTTATCCTCTTGACAACTTCGATAAGGCACCACAATGCTAAATTCTTTTGAATGTTATATCTATAGGTTTTTGTTAAAGGGAAATTTTCTTTATTTGTATAAGGTCTTCTTCTTAGGGAACATCATGCCTAATGTATCCAAGAGAGGACAAGTCAAGAATATCATATTGCCACTTATGGGATGCCTCGTTTTGCATCATGCCACTAAGAGAAATTGTACGCTTAGAAATATCACACTCTTGGAGGACATCAAACCCAATGACACCACCAAGAAAAGGATGCATCACAAAAAAAATTCACACCATGAAATATGCAAAATGTCAAAGTATATCATCGATGTATTCCACCACTTTAAAGCGGTCGATGACACCATTACTGTTAGAAACTACTTTGAAGTAGCCAATGTTTTCTCCCAAGACATGAGAGATTTACTCAGAAAACCCTATGCCAAATCATATGTTTCTAAATTAAAGCTACATCATGAACAAGGAGGGAGGGGTTTCCCCCAAGAATACATAAGGGATCTATGGATTTAGGGTTAGTATGTCTTTGCTATGATGTTGTTTAAGAGCTCATAATTATCATCATTCCCTAAATACTCATAGAACTAAAAGAATGACAAAGAGAGCAAAAAAAAGAAAAATCCTTTAGGTCAACATGGAAGAGACCTAAATGTCTCAATGCCTTGCATCATCCCCAAAAGGAAAACACAAGACAAGTGAAAAAGATAAAATGTTTACGACATAGAGAAGAATGTAGGTACATATAGAGGAATGCACAAAGAGAGAAAGAGAGAGAGATGCATCAAGCGAAACATCATGAGGGATCATATTACACACATGCAATCGCATAAAGAACATAAAAATGAAAAAAAAAGACAAAGACTATTAAGGAACGTGCAAGTCAACCTATAGCAGGTCATCTGCATCCCAATCTCAGTCGGTATAAATGGAAGGTGAACAACTAGCCAAAGGGATAGCAATACATGCCAAAACTAGGACAAGACTAACTAACCCCTTACCTCCACTAAGTGCAAGACAAGGATGAGATGAGATAGGTGATGAGAATGAGCTCCTTGCAATAAAGATAATGATTTGTAATGTATGTAAAACATATAATAGTAAGAATGTTAAGACCCTATAACTATTACTTGGAAAGGAGCAGAATGCACGTTATTGCTATGCAATTACTGTAAGGAAGCTAAGGTAGTGAAACAACTTCCTACACTAATCTTGAGAGGAGAATAATGAAAAAATTTTATAGATATTTAATAGTTACAAAAACTTAAACATAAATAAATACAAATATCATGCATACCACAACATAAGTATTTACATGGGGAAAACCCTTTCGAGAGAAAAAACCCCACTCCAAAAGCCGCCCAACATATTATTCAACAATCACAAAGATTACAGTATACTTGCAGAGCAAGCTTCTCAGAGGAGTATCACCACTTTGAGATCTAGAGGCAACACAACCACTATCAGACTCTCAGAATACTTCACAATACCCAACTGTAATACAATGCCCTCATAAAATAGGGTTTCCTTCTAGGGAAAATTAAGCTAATAAAATATTGACCATCGGATATGAGACATAATGTTGAACGATACAATTTTACAATAATAAAAAATTTCTTTCAAGGGTGTTTCCCCTGATCCCCCACCAGGGCACATTTCCCCTAGACCCCAACTGGGGGGATCATCCCCCCAGACCCCTCATGGGGGGGGATCCCCCCCACGCCCCCTGCGTCATAGTTGGTTGAATAGTACCTTGTGTATCAATAGTAACTTATCTAATTGCAAGGTTGAGACACATTTTCTCAACAAATCTCCCACTTGTAAAACACCTTGCAAGGACAATGCATGGGTTTCATCATCATATCTTAATTTTCAGGGGCTGAAAGGCCTATAGTCTTTGAACACCATCTGAATTTCTCTATGCTCAGAATATTAGTTAAAGAATCAACAAAATTCATCAAAGTCTCTACCTTAACCATCTTCACCCTGCCATCTTCGACCATATCTCTAACAAAATGATATTGTACATCAATGTGCTTGGTCTTGGCATGAAATATCAGGTTCTTGGCTAGACATATCACACTCTAACTATCGCAATAAATTTTCATTGCACCTTATTTTATTCCAATATCTGACCACAATCTTTTAAGCCAAATGGCTTCTTTACAAGCATGAGTAGCTGCCATATACTCTGCTTCCATAGTGGACAAAGCAACCAAAACTTGTCACTTACCCATCCAACTAATTCCACCACCAAATAAGGTAAACACATAAGCACTAGTGGATCTTCTGCTATCAACATCACATGCCTAGTCCACATAACCATGAATATCAAAGGAAATATCATCTCCAGTCATATAATTATGATAACATAAGGAATAATCTAAGGTACCATGCAAATATATGAAGACTCTTTTAACTGCATCCCAATGAACTCTACCAGGGTTAGAAATATATATGGAAAGAACTCCCAATATTTGTGAAATGTTTGGTCTAGTACAAACCATAACATACATCAAACTTCTAACTACACTCTGGTAAGGAACTTTTCTCATATCTTCCATCTCCAATGGGTATATTGGACAATTTGAAATAGATAACTTTGTTCCAGCTGAAATAGGAACACACAATGGTCTACAATCCTACATATCAAACCTTTGTAAAATTGAATTGACATACTTACTTTGGCCAAGCCATAGCTTTCTGTTCACTCTATCTCTTCTAATTTCCATCCCAAGAATGTGTTTAGTTGCACCAAGATCTTTCATTTCAAACTTAGTAGCAAGTTGAGATTTTAATTCTGAAATCATACCTTTCGCTTTACCAATGAATAACATATCATCAACATATAATGCAATAAATAGGAAATGATCACCATCAATTTTATAATAAACACAATGATCTGATTTAGAACACTCAAATCCCAAAATCAACACATATGTATCAAATTTTTGGTACCACATCCTAGGACTCTATTCTATTCTATACAAATATTTCTTCAATTTTAGATCAATTTACTTTTACCTTTCACCATGTAGTGCTTTGGCTGTGTCATATAAATATCCTCCTCCAAGTCACCATGAAGGAAAGAATTTTTCACATCCATTTGCTCGACCTCTAAATCATAAGCAACACCAATAGAAAGCAAAAATCTAATGGATGCCATTTTTGCAATAGGAGAGAATATCTCACCATAATAAACACCCTCAACTTGAGAGTAACCTTTTGCAACCAACCTTGCTTTGTATTTCTCAACACTTCCATCTGAACCAATCTTTTTTCTTGAACACCCATTTCCAACCA
Organism: Sequoia sempervirens; assembly: GCA_007258455.2. Lineage (NCBI taxonomy): Eukaryota > Viridiplantae > Streptophyta > Pinopsida > Cupressales > Cupressaceae > Sequoia > Sequoia sempervirens. The sequence goes on from VDFB02098726.1 coordinate 150,349, forward strand.
AAAGGTTTTCGTCCTTCAGGCAATGGTACAAGATTCAATGTATCATTATTTTTCAAAGTTTTCATTTCTTCATCCATAGAAATCTTCTAGGATTTTGCATCATTCATACCTAGTGACTCTTCTACAAATTTGGGTTCATCCATGTTAGTATTCAAAACAAAAATACATCTCCAATCATCAGGTGAATACCTTTCAGGTGGTTTTCTATACCTTGTAGACCTATGAAAGAGCTGAGTTGGAGGTTCTTCCTCCTCTTCTTAAGATTCAGAGCTAGATGAGCTCTCCTCAACTTCTTTTCTATCCATGGACCTTGATTCAACTTTCTCAGTTGTAGAAGTAAATTGAATCACATCTTCTTGTTTACTTTGTTCTGGATACAATGTGATAGAAGATACATTTCATAGAATCACATATAAAAATAACACTTCTACTATGTATTACCTTATGTGCAATAGGATCCCAAATCTTGTAAACTTTCACACCATAACTATATTCGATGAAGATACATTTCATAGCCTTGTTCTCCAACTTTGTTCACTTCTCCTTTGGCACATGTGCAATGCCTCGCAACCAAAAACTCTAAGATGTCTTAATGAAGGCTTGCGACCCGGCCATGCCTCTATAGGTGTCTTATCAACAAGAGATGATGTAGGAGGTAACAGGAAATGGCAACAAATTCATCCCAAAACCTTTGTTCTAGGAAAACACCACTCAACATACTCCTAGCCTTCTCCATCAATGTCTTGTTCATTCTTTTTGCAACTCCATTTTTTTGTGGAGAATACGAAGTTGTCTTTTATCTATGAATACTACAATCTTTACATAATCTATCAAAATCACTAGAGAAAATTCACCGCCATTATCAGTCCTCAAAATTTTTATTTTCTTTCCAGTCTACAACTCAACCATTGCTTTAAATTCTTTAAATCGACTGAAAACTTCAGATTTACTCTTTACAAAATATACCCATGTCCTACTATAATCATCAATAAATAAAACATAATATGTGGATTTACCAATTGAAGGAACATCTATAGGACCAAGTACATTAGAATGAATAAGATCCAATACACCACAAGATTTATGAGAACTTGAGTAAAAATAAACAAGGATTCATTTTCCATAAATGCAATGCTCACAGAAATAGAATTCAAGATTACAATCAGGCAAACCTTGAACAAGGTTTTTATTCTTCAAGGTCCTTAGACCCTTTTCTCCAATGTGGCCAAGTCTCTGATGCCATAACATATTTTTCTTTGTAGGTAACTTTGTAACAAAAGAAAGAGCACCCTTGGGTACCCAAAATCCATGACCATTTGTTGAAGGTGAAACCCTCACTTCTTCTATAGAATTTATTTTCTCAAAAGTACTATTGCACTCAACCTGGTGCATGCATCAAGCTTATACAATGTCTCATATCTGACGCCTCTAGGAATCACCATAGCACCTCTGACCATCTTGCATCTTGCATCACAAAATACTACTTGCACACTTACATCTATTAGTTTGCTCAGAGATAACAAATTTCGTGCTAAACCAGGGATATGCAACACACCATTAATCCTTCTTATTCTACCATTAGGAAACCTTATTTTAACTTTACCATAGCCAAAAATGTCTAAATGAGAATCATCACCCAAGTACACCTTACCTCCATCAAATTCTTCATATTTAGAAAACCAATCTTTATTAAAGGTCATATGGAAAGATGCACCTGAGTCAATTAACCATGCATCATTACCTGCATGAGTTGCCAAAGTTGCAATGAATGCGTCACCATCTTCCTTCTCAGACTCAGAATCAAAATCAATTTTCTTATTTTTCTTCTTATTTTCTTCTTTGCAGTCTTTACGAACATTTCCAGGCTTACCACAGTTCCAACAAATAAGTTTGGACTTTATAGGAGACTTAGATCTCCCCTTGGACTTGGATTTGTCATGCTTCTCATTCTTCTTTCCTTTTTCCTTAGATCTTCCACAAAAATTTAGGGCCTCCTTGGCATTGATTTATACCTTTCTCCTCATCTCTTCAAAAAGCAATGAACCCACCACATCTTCAGTCTTCAATATAACAAAAGTACTCCCAATAGTCATAACAAGAGAATCCCATGAATTAGGCAAAGAACAAAGAAAGATCTGACATTTCTCTTCCTCATCCATTTTGACACCAACTAATTCCAATAGAGCCACTAGCATGTTGAATGCTTCCAAGTGGTCTGTAATTATTTCACCCTCTTCCATTCTCAAGGAATACAATTTCTTCCTCAAGAAAATATTGTTCACTAAATATTTGGCTTGATACATCTCACCAAGCTTCTTCCATAGTTTTTGTGTAGAGGTCTATTCATGGAAATTGATTAAAATAGAGTCTTCAGAGCACAATCTGATTAGACCCTTGAATTTACGGTCCATAACATCATATTGAGTAGCCTGAGTAGGATTTTTAGGCCTTCAAACATTCTTATCAACAACATCCCTCAAATCTCGATCTATCAATAGATCCTTCATCTTCAACTTCCACATTTCAAAATTATTTCTAGAAAAAATTTCCACCTCTATTTGCCCTGATGAACTTTCCATCTGAAAAATTACTGCAACAAGATCACAAACTATCTTTTGCACAAGCTCCCACTCAAATTTGGGTTAGTTCAAAAAACCCAACAATCCACAATTGAAACCAAAGGTGATTAGGCTTTGATACCACTTGTAAGGAAGCTAAGGTAGAAGAACAACTTCCTACACTGATCTTGAGAGGAGAATAATACAAAACTTTTATAGATTTTTAATATTTATAGAAACTTAAACAAAAATAAACACAAATATTGAATGCATACCACAATACAATGATTTACATGGGGAAAACCCTTTCGGGAGAAAAAAAACCCCACTCCAAAAGCCGCCCAATCTATTATTCAGCAATCACAAATATTACAATATACTTGCAAAACAAGATTCTTACAGGAGTATCACCACTCAAAGATCTAGAGGCAACTGAGTCACTATCAGACTCTCAGAATACATCGCAATACCCAGTTGTAATACAATGCCATCATAAAATAGGGTTGCCTTATAGGGAAAATTAAGCTAATAAAATATCGGTTGTCAAATATGATACATAATGATGAATGGTCGAGATTTACAATAATAAAATATAAATAAAATTTTCCTTTTGGGGGCATTGCTCTCGAGCCCCCATCAGGCGCGTTGCACCTGGACCCAGCTGAATAGTACCTTGTCTATCAACAGTAACTTATGTAATTACAAGGTTGAGACACATTTTCTCAACAATTACTATATCATAAAAAGTACCATCATCAAAATGAAAATCACTCAATATTAGTTTTAATGCATGACACTCGTCAGTAAGATTCCCAAGAGTTCTATGTTATGCATAGTAATTCATGTTTTTCTTAGGTATGTTGCTTTACTAGGAGGTGGCAATTTGATCAAACCTTTTTTAAGGAGATGTTTCATCTTTTGTTCAGTTTTTGTTTGAGTATTTAAGAATGGCAATTTATTGAGTTTGTAAGTTTTTTATTTCTTTCTTGATTCACCAACTTGTTGAGGTGGATATAAAGAGAGAGGAAATGAAATGACCTTGTAATTTTTGCTAGGCATTGGTTGTTCCTTAGAAAGGACATTTATGTCGAGAGGAGGATCTTGATATCCTATCCCTTTTGTTTGTTCAATAGGAATTTTATCTAAAAGTTTGTGAATTTTATGCTCATTAGTTATGTCACATCCTTGGTTGGTTAAAATTTTAAAGCCTTGGCCATAAGTCTCTTCAAGGTTGATAGGAGTATTGGTCACTCTATTAACATAAGATGAATGACTATGCACTTGACTAGAGGAACTAGGTTCACTCATGGTTGAAATTTTAGGCTTAGTTTGTGACTCAATTTCATAATGTAAAAGACCAAACATCTCAAGTTGTGTCAGTTGCTTCATGGAAGGATAGAAAGATACATTATTCTCAAGATTGTTAAGGCAGTCGTTTATGAATTTATTCATGCTAGCATCATCTTCTCCAATGATTTCAAATTCACGGGGACATTCATTAGGAGTTGGATGAGCATGATTAGGTTCAATTGCATTAGGATCATTGCCAAAAACACAACTTGAAACATCAACCAAAGACAATGAGGACTTCCATACATTGCTAAAACACTTGTCCATTTTGAGATTTTCATACTTACACAAGGTAATTTTCTGATTACACTATACAACAATTTGAAAGTGAAATGTTGTAAATGCAATTTTGAATTTTTACAATGCACTAATTGAAGTAAATTAAGCTAGATCTAACATGAAATTAATGAAACAAAAAATCAGAAAATTGAAATAGAGATATAATAGCAGCAAATAGAAGCATAAAACAGAAGATTTCAGATTCCAAAAATGCAGATTTAGGTCTAATTAGGGACTCATTATCTAGGTGGTGAATGGGTCCTAGATTAGGGTTTTGAAAGTGATTTTTATAGATTTTTAAGATTTTTCTATTTTTTTCTAGATTTAGGTCTGTAATAGTAAGTTTTAGGTTTGAATTTTTGTAAATGCAATGTGAAATACAAGTTGAAAATGTGACCAAATGATGAATTACAATACCTAGTTTGATATGCAATTTTGTTTTCAATTTTCAAAAGAAATTTTATATGATCTAAATGATATGCAAGATGACTATTTTTTTTGTATTTTTTAAATTTAAAGAATGCAAACAATGCAATTCTAAAACCCTAGATGAAATGCAAATTTGAATGCAAACTAAGACACCCTAAATGAGATCTAATTTAATGTTTATGAATGCAAGATCTAACCTAGGATGAAAATAAATACTCCAAAAATTAGAAAACTACAATGTTCAATAAGTCAAGTTCACCAAAATGCAACATTGAAAAAGAGGGTTCACCCCAAATGGGATTAATCAAATGGAGGAACCCAAATTTTGTTGCTATATGTTTCACTCAATTAGGAGAGGTATAATGCAAAAACAGCAATAAAAAATAAAACTAACAATTATAACAACAAAAAGGAAGGTTTTCAGATGCTGAAATAATGTCTACCTTTTTGGAAAAGGGTTGTTTCATCCTTCACTGAGGACTCATTCGCCCAGTGGCTAATGGGTCCTTATTAGGGTTCTAGAAAATCAATTTTGGGATCCTGTTCTTCAATGCCTGCACTCCCAGATCCCAAGTGCTCAACTCCCGAAAGTTGGAAATAAATTTTGTAGCTTTGTTTTCATGATCTTGCAAGTAAGATGACAAGTTTTACAATTTTGCAATCTTGAAAACTTTTGCAACTTTTATTCTCCACTTGATCTTCAATCTAAAAGTTACAAACACACATCAAGACAGAAGAAAATTTTTTGGTTGTTAGGGAATAGGGGTTTTCCTTAGTCAAACCCCATTTTGGTTATTAAACCTTATGATGAAATAATGCATAAAGAAAAGATGAATGAACAACAATGTGTAACAACTCACCAATCCTCAATTGAAACCTTGGAGTACAAATATGAAATTTAGCATGAAATTGCCTCAATGAATGTAGATATTGATCATGAGCTTGGCATAGGATAATGGCTTTAAAGACTTGAACTTGACCACCAATGCTACAACATCACATTAGCTCAACATGTAGGAATTTGACATGATGATATGACCTTTGATTGCTGCAATAAAACTCTAATAATCTGATCTTGAATGCCTTTGAAATACTCCCTTGATCATAAGTTTTCTATAATTCTTGAATACTTGAATGCTTAGACGAAACTGTGTGAAATAGCCTTATATTTATACTTCTCTTAAGATTTAGTCATGAACTTCAAATAACACAAGCTAACATCAGATCTAGGATTTAAAATCATTAAAATACTACCAAGAATAAATTAAAAAATGGTGTCCTAAGTTAAGGAGGACCCATTCGCCATAGGGCTAATTGTTCCTAGCACACTCAACTAGGACAAGTTTCAAGGATATGAAATAACATGTAAAAAGGGGGTCCTAGGACTTAGGAAGGACCCATTAGCCAGGTGGCAAGTGGGTCCTAGGTCAATAGCCTAGGACTCAAACCTTGCCAAATTAAGTGTTATGAAACATTATTAATGATTGTTGGGATCTATCCTTCGTAAAATGCAATAAATAAGGCTGGGATTTGAATTTAAGGGGAAAATTAAGGAAAATTAAACCTCAATTAATTAATTAAAGCCCTAGATTAGTGTGAAAGTGTAAAGAAACACTTTACAACACCCTAAATAAGGCATCATTATTTCCATTTTATTAGAAAGGGTCCTAGACTTAATGTGAATGTGTAAAACACATTACAACACTAAATCAAGGCAACATTAGTTTCATTTATTATTAATCATTCCCAAATTAAGGAAAAGAGATACTTTTTCTGTTAATACAATTAGCATAGATGGGATCCTCTAGATCAGGTTCATCATCCTATATGCCTTGGATATCCCAATTTAAATTGAATGCAACTATCTACCTTAAGGTCAACCTCATCCAAATTCTCTTTCTTACCTTATATTCATCTATGTAGTCAGCCCAATAATCTTCTTAGTTTGAAACATGATGGAATCCAGGACCAAGTTGTAGATTATTCTTCACAAAATCCTTACTATCAAAAGGAAACCTTCCATCATAGAATTGTAATGTATATTTGACAAGGTCTCTTTCAATATTAAGCGTATCTGATATGGAATTACAAGAGAAATGGCCAAGTCCAATAGGGGAATGTATACCAAAATTTTTCCTTTTTTGGCACCTTTTGTTTACCTCTGCCACTTGCCTACACATTTCTATCAGGATGAACTTATCCTCTGCATACCTAGGGAGCTTCAGTGGGAGACCATCAAACCCTCCAATTCTAATATACGAAAAGATTTAGAACTATATAAAGTGACTTCCATACCTATCAATTAATTGTATGGCCTTAGGATTTATTCTCAAACTAGTATCTCCTTTGATCTCTCAAACCATCCTCATAGTAAATGTATCATTGAATCTGCTATGATGATGATAGATTTCCCCCAATTACAACTTATCATAATAATAAAAAATCAAAACTTCTTGACATTGAGTTGCACTTAGCCTCAACCGAGGCCAAGGTCTAGTACTAGCAATGGCATAAATCAAATAGGAAGACATGTAAAAGAACCTATTGACCTAAAATTGAGTAATCATATGATACACCTGGTCACTGATGAGTTGTACCCAATATAAGAATTGATCTCCTTGAATGATGATATGCACACAGAATTACATTCATTCTTCAAATTCATGTGCCCTCTCATTACCTCTTAACCTATGCAAAGGCACAATTATATCAAAGATTCACCCACAAAGTGATTCCTGTATAGATTTTTGGGTAGTTGAGATTTTCCCTTCATTGGTGTGGAAAACCATTCTTTGGCAATCACATTTTTGTACCAACCTTTGTTCTCCAGAAAATCATAGTATAAAGAAGTAAAATCAAAGTTTGTGTATACTTCTCTATCCAGAATATTTAGGCAAGAAGTGAATGTATCCCTTTGAATTTTCACTACCAGTCGGTTATCATTTGTTCTCACCTCTTGTGTTTGGGGATTATAATGATTAATGCATTCCAATATTGAATGGAAATGTGACAACTTGTAACAACCCACTCTCAATTAATCTTTGGGTAATGGGTGGTCAGTTATATTTCCCAATTCTATCCCAGAATTCATCCAAACTTACATGCCCTAGCTTCATATCCTCTATCTCTAGCATTGTGTTGGTTAATCTAGACACATACTCATAACCTTGGTATTTGTATTTCATGATGGCCGAAACCCTAAAATATACACTTGATTCATAGAGAAGAATGTAAAAACTTATGGTAGTACAATTCTCCTCCTTGGGGTATAATTATATTATCTTTTAGAAAATTAAAACTTAACCAAAGTAAACAATACCTTTTAAATGTGCCCAAAGCTCCAAGAATTACCAACTCTACAACTTTACCCTTTTCATGCTCCACTTAAAATCTCTCTAGTTGCCACTCAAATGAGCCTCCTGAATAGCTCAATTCACCTATAAACACCTGGAATTAATTTTGGGAAGTAGTGGGTAATTAATGAATCCTTATTAATGTTGGCACATGTAAGCTTTCCCATCTTTCCTTTTGCTCCAACTGCTTTTTGAATATTTGAAAAGGAACAGATAGTAGAACCCTTTTGGCAAAAAATGAGTGGTTTTGAAAACCTCATAGAGGCCGATAGAGGCTTCAAAACTATTGTTTGGTTTCAAAATGTCATATATTTGACACAGTATTCTTTGTATTGCTTCTTAGAATAAAGAATTCTTTAAATTTAGCTTGATGTTGGGAGGAAGCATGGTTTTGAAAACCTCGTCAAAGGTCGATGAAGGTTTTGAAAGCTCTATAAAACTCTAAAATCACATTAATTTCATTATTTTTTGGTTGGCATTAACAAAGGTTGTGACAAGTTCTTTGGGCCCCGACGCAGTTCTAAAAACTTACAAAAAACTGACTTCGAAGGTGCACTTTGGACTTAAATTTTATAGTTTCGAGTGGAGACAAGGTTGTGACAACCTAAGTAGGGCCCGAAAAGGTTTCCAAAACCAAAGGAAAGGGTGACAAAATTTACTTAGAAAAAAATTGTATAAGTGGACACAATTTTAAAAAGGGGGGAAAATACTATGGTAACAATTGGCTTTGACTAGGGACGAGGACTACAAAGGATGAAGCAAGGAACCCAGAAACCAAAACAATAGACCAATTCTTAAGTTTTATGGGCAATAGAGAATATCCACATGAAAAAACATAAGATATACCAAGAACTCTCAAAACAACACAAACAAGGAAAAGAAACAAACCAAAACAAGACAAAAACTCCCAAACTAATATTTACAAGGCGACTTGCATGGGTACTCACATCTAGTACAGTTTAAGATATTTCCCATTGTAAGGAATAGGCAATGGAGTATCATTAATATAAGACAATTTTAAAGTGTTTGGGCCACACTCTTGAGCCACCTTGAAAAGACCCTTGCAAAGAGAGTCAAACTTCTTGTGTGCAACTTTGGGTTCTCTCCTCTTGTCCCAAAGTAATACTAAATCTCCAATCATGAACCTCCTGGGTCTAGATTTTTGGTTAAAAAAATTATTTACCCTAGCTTGATGTATAGTGATCTTTTCAAACATATCATCCCTTTTTTCTTTGATTCTAAAGAGATACATGATTCTCTTCTCCAAGGAATCTTGGAACTCTTGATCCTTTATCATGGTTTGCAATTTGTTGACATCCAGCTCCAGTAGTAGGGGTAAAGCACTACCTATGTCATATACCAATTCAAATGGATACATTATATGGCCTTCTTAGGTGTAATCTTATCCACCCATAGTGCTTTGAAGAGCTTATTATGCCAATTCTTTTGATTTTCATCAACTAGTTTCTTCATGATGTTGATTAGGTTGTTGTTGTTGTTGGATTATGCTTGCTCATTCCCCTAGGGATAATAGTATGTAGAATGTGATAAGTAAATCCCATGTTTGTTATAGTAGAAGGATATCTCACTTGATGAGAAACTAGTGGCATTATTAGTAACTAACTTTGAGGCACTTGAAATCTCACCAAAAATTTCTATTTAATGAAATCACAAACTACTTTTGAAGTTGCGCATTTTGTAGGGATGGCCTCTACCCATTTAGCATAGTATTCTATGGTAGTAAGAATGTAATTATGCTTGGCACTAGACTGAGGAATTATATCTCCTATGAAATCCAAGCCCCATTTTTGGAAAGGCTCATCTATCACTATTGGTCTCAAAGGTAACGTTTCCAACTGAGGCTTCCTAGCAAACTAATTGCATTTCTTACAATTTTCCACCCAATAGTATATGCCTTTGAACATCCTAGGCCAATAATAATAGTGTATCTAAATCTTAAAGGTAGACATGGAGGAAGAGAAATTTCCTCTACAAGCTTCATTGTGAAATATTTGTAACAAACTTTTTTGTTGATCCTTGTCTACACATTTCAAGAATGTACCATCCAATCCTCTTTTGTTTAAGGTATCTTCCCAAATAACATACTTGGATACCTTCAGCTTAAGGTTCCTCTTCTCTTTAGTAACAAGTGACTTGTACATTCTCCATATGTGAGATAATATAGGGAATTAGAGAACCACTCATCTTGGAGACTAACCAACAACACCATGGGGAGATCCTTTTCTCCTTCGAGTTGGTTATCTACCATCCACTTGCACATACCTTTCCCCCTGACCAACTTAGTGGGTTTAATATCTAAATAATATTCTTGTATCTTAGCTATACATCCACTTCTTTTTTCACCGTCGATGTCTTGTTGGGTAAGCACACTCTTGACTGAGGGATCAAGTATGTAAACAACTAAGTGAGAGTGTAGTATGTAGAATCAAAACTATTTGAATCCTTTCACTGTAGAAAAGGAATGTTTCTCAATTTGTGAATAGTTCAACTCATGATTTTTCAGAGGGACACTCATGAAAGAAATTGGTTCTTGAACACCTTGATCATTGGTTTACAAAAGGAAGGATAACATGGTGTATTTATAGGCATAACAATAGATGATGAAGTCTTTATTAAAGTTTGGATGCACTAGCATAGGCGTGTGAGAAATTTATTCCTTTATATCCTTGAAATCTTGTTTTCCAGATTCATTCCACTTGAAACCTTGCTTCTCTTTCATCATGTCCACTATGTGCTTCATGATTTTAGAGAAGTTTAGTATGAACTTCCTCAAGAAATTGACTTGCCAAAATAAGGATTTGACTCCCATTCTATTAGAAGGCAGATTTAGTTGCAAGATAGAATTAACCCTTTCAAGATCGATTATAATACCCTCTTTTCATACAATGTGCCCCAATAGCTTACCTTCAATGACTCCAAAGACTTACTTTTTTAGGATTTAAGGAGATATCATGTTCCTTACACCTTTGTAGGATTCTTTCCAAATCTTGAAAAATGGTTCTCTCTCTTCTTGGAAAACACAATTAAATCATCTAAGTATATGACAATGATCTTATTTGTAAGGTCACTAAAAGAGAGCTTCATAGCTCTTTGAAAGGTAGCTCCAGCATTAATCAAACCAAAGGGCATGTTATTGTAATCAAAATTTCCTCATGGGGTGGTAAACATTGTCTTATGTTGGTCTTATTTTGCAACAATAATATGATTATATCCTAAGAAGCCATTGAGCATAGACATCATCTCTGACCCTGCCACTATTTGGATAATATCATCCATCATAGGTAGTGGGTAATTATCTTTCAGAGATGCTTGATTGAGATTCCAAAAATCTACATAAATTCTTATCTCTCATTCTTCTTTTGAACATGGACTATGTCAGAAATCCAAGTTGAGTGGTGAATAGGGTATATGATCCTAGCATTCAACATTTCATCAATCTCCCTAAAAATCACATTAGTCACTTTGGGGTTATAAGTCATTTATTTTTTCCTAAAGGAAACCATAGCTTCCTTGAGTGGTATGTGATGTTGGAACTTCCCATCCATTAAGTTTTTTAAGTCACCATAGCACCAATCAAAAACTTCCTTATATTTAATTAGCATTGCTACCAATTTTTCTTTTTCTTCAAGTGTGCAAAACTTCCCTATGTATACCAGCGTTGTGTTTGCCTTGTCGTTGCACCAAAAGGTCGACCTATTAATGCCTAATACAAGTGTTAGTTAAGATCCAAAGGAGGCAATTAGACCATGTCACAAACCCAAGCATTGTGTTGCAACAAATACCAAGGGACAAACCATCTTGCAACAATCCCCCCCCAACACAAGAAAGGGGTTTAAACCTGTGACCAGCTCTGATACCAATTGTTGGCCTTGTCGTTACACCAAAAGGTCAACCTGTCAATGCCCGATACAAGCGTCAGTTAAGAACCACATGAGGCAATTATACCATGTCACAAACACAAGTGATGTTCTACAAGGAAGACCAAGGGACACACCATATTGCAACACTTTGGAGATTCAACACTCCCACTGTTCACTGCCTCAAATTCCCCTGATCTATTTACAAACTTTCTCATTTTCTTTCTCATCACCCTTTCATAATGATCAAATAAATATTCCAAGGACACCAAACCTTTGGGAATGTTTTTACCTTTTAATTGAACAATAACATCCTCCAAATCTTGTACCTCATTTGGGAAAAACTCTTTGCATTCATCAATGCTACCCTCAAAGAAGGAATGAGAAAATATCTTAGAATTTTCTAGGAATTTTGGGATCTGTTTGTCATTTTCAAACACCTACCAATGATTAACATTATTAGGGACACTTGGTCTATAGATCATCTCAATCCTATATGAGCCATTCTTAAAATCGAGATGGGGCAGCAACAAGGAAGCAGACACAACCAAGGAATCAGCTTTTGATCTCAACTCTCTCGGTATATCTTCTATGGAGAAAGCATAAAAATGCTCAATACAGTGCCATACCTTGTTCTGATAATACCTCAATCTCTCATTTTTTTAAAGTAAAAATTTTATGTACCTACTTAACTATCAATTCAACATCACCTAAGACTCTCAGCATCTTAATCCCCTTTTCCTTTGTTACAAATAACCCTAACAAAAAATCATCATATTCTATGGTGTTGTTAGTATTTCCAAATTCCAATTTATAAGAGAAAGAAAAGGTTTCACCAGTAGGGGGAATTAGAACTACACCTGCCCCTGATCCTGAGTTAGAGCAGTTCCCATCAAACTCTAGCATCCATAGTTTAGAGTATATATCTAGACCAATAATTTTTGTGTCTTTATCCAAGTCAGATAAAAGCATGTAATTGCCAAACTTTGATTCTTCTAATAGGATTTATGATCTAGGATCTTCTAACTTCAATGCAATAAATTTAGCCTCTAGTTTAGGTTTCAAACATACTTTCTTGCCTCCTATAGGAATAGAGGCATGAGACCAATCCATTTGGATTTTACCTCCTAGATCTTTACAAGAAATCCTACATAGAGTCATACCATAACTAGTAGGGATTTCAACCACTAAGATTGTCAATTTAAGCCTCTTACCAGGATGAGTTGTCAGAGAAAACTAGGCATCTTTAATTTGTCCCTATGTGGACTCCATGGAGTAGCACTTCACAAATTTTTTTGTCAAAGTTAATCCCAAAGCATGAGCCACCTTTGTAGGCATAACATTATTGAAATCTCTAGAATCAATAATACAATTACTCAACCTATATCCATTAATGAATAGAGATACATAAAAAGGATTAGGTTTATCCCTTGGATCACTAGATGTGAGACTTATTATTTGAGGACAAGTTGGACGAAGGTTCTTCAGCATTAATCATTTGGTCATCTAAGGCTGCATGGGATTCAAAGCCTCCACAATTCACATATTTCACTAATTTCTATCCAATTCTTTAGGATTCATCTTCAAATATTCTGCCTATGAAATTTGTACTTTTGAACTCTTATAGAAATATATTATATCAAAAGAATTAACAAAATTTTCAATGAGTAAAGAATCAAAAGGCTTGGAATTATTCTATAATGCTCTTTGGTATCCATGAGATGAGGTACCATTCTTAGATGTAGCACTATATTTTCTTAGTAATAACTTGGGAGTATTTTGTGTACCTTTTTTATTTGTATTATGTTGACTTTGAGTTAAAGTTGCACACATAGGATCATCTGAGGTAGTGTAGATGGCTCCACCTCTTTCCTCATTAAGTTCATATTCAAGAAAACCAAGAGTAGAGTCTCCACACTAATTTGAAACATCTTCCTCATCAGTGATTTCCTTATTGACTTCTTTCATTATTGTCATCTACATGAATCTATTCATTTTTGGACAATCTACCCCATCATGATTGGTGGTCAAGTGAAAATTGCACATATTTTTCTTTACCCCTATTGGAGGTCCTTTAATTACCAACCTCTACTTAATAGGAGGAAGAGGTAGAGTCTTGTTATTTGATGGAAAGTTCCCTTTTCCTGATGTAGTGTAGAAAAAAGTACACCTTTCTTGATTCAAGAATAATTAATGATAAATTGGACTTAATGTTGCCTTGATCTAGTGTTCTAAGGTGTTTTACACATCCACATTAGGTCTTGAGCCCATTTTAAGCTAAATTAACCTAACTCTGCCCTAATTTAATGTTGTAAAATGTATTTATTTACATTTTCACATTAAATTTGGGAGACTTGTAAATCAGGTGGACCTAATCTAGTGTTGTAATGTTTTTTACACATTCACATGGGATTTAGAGCCCTTCTAAGCTAAATAGACCCAATTTTGCATTAATTAGTGTTGCAAAGTGTATTTATTTACACTTTCACATTGGATTTTTGGCCCTCTTGCATTTATAACCTTTACATCATCATTATTAGGCTCCTATGACCCCATATTATGCATCCCAAGGCATATTTTGATCAAAGACCTGACAAAATCAACATAAAAATTAAAATTATTCACTCCCTGACATCCCAACTGGAAAAATAGCCCCTATGGGACCCATTCGCTACCTTGGGTGAATGAGTCCCATCTAGGTGGGACTCATTCGCCTAGGATGGTGAATGAGTCCCATTTGAGCTATTTTAAAGGTTTGAGTGAGAAAAATTGGGTTCTAAGTTTAAATTTCTTCAATGTCGGCCTTGGGGATCAAATTAATGGTCATGTGAATGGATTTCCTATATAAGAGAGCTTTCAAATCCTCATTTCATCCAAGAAACATCAAGCCTACGTGTTATCAAGTCAAGCATTCAAGAGTTAATCATTCCAAGTCTTCATAAGGTCATCAAGATAGCTTTCAAGATCATTTCTAAGGCATTCAAGGGTAGGATTATTCATCAATTGTTGCAGAAATATAAGATCCATCATCATGACAAGGTTCTATTGGAATTACTTCATTTCCATGCTTCATTATCTTATTTCATCATTTGGTTTAATTACCTAAACAGGGTTTGACCAAGGAGAACCCCCATTCCCTAACAATCAACACTATTGTAGATCTAGGTACTTTGAAGGCTTGAATATGATTGAAGAATAGGTTTCAAACTTTTTGGAGTCATATCCCTACTTGCAATGTCAAAATTTTCACAAAAAGTTACTTACAGTCCTAAAAATCAGGGTTTCGGATCTAGGAACCTGGAGGAACAAAAAGAGAAAACTAAGAGGTGCAGATCAGAACTTTGAATTTCTAGAAAATCCAAACTAGAATCATTTGCAAAGAGTGGTGAATGAGTACCACTGTAGGTTTTTTCTAGAGATCTTTACAGATTTGGATACCCATTTGGCTAAAACCTGCTCCAGTATAGTCTTCCAAAACTGGGACTGATTCACCCAGAATGGCGAATGAGTCCCACCATGCCTAAAAAGCAGCATTTTTAGGATTTCAAAGCTTCATTCCATCTCTAGCAAGTTTTCAGGTGCACACCTATAGTTTTAAAGATTTTTTTTCTATTCTTCTTGCATTTTCAAGTCATTTAGTTCAATTTTACATATCACACTATGTTTTCTAATTCATTATCCTTTCCAAGTTTACACTTGGGGCTGAACCCCTCATTAGACATCATTCAATCCCTAGAACAGTCCCTTTTCCATATTTCAATCTCCTTTGCATTGAAATCTCAAGGGTTTGTTCCTGAGTGAAGAGTAAGGAAATTGTCTCTCTCCTTTTAGGTCCAAAACCTTAGAAGCGAAAGAGGGGACACCAATTTTCTTCTTTTCATTTTGGTGAACCTACATTTAGAATACCTTCCTTTCTGATTTGGATTACATCATCATCTTAGATTTAGCTTGCATTAACTTTGCGTTAGGGTTTGCATTAGTTAATTGACATTTTAGGGTTTCAAAATTTTGCATTAGTGAAAGTGCATATAGGTTGCATTTTCACATCTCAAATCATTGAAAAACATTTGAAAACTTCATTTTCACTTAGGTTACACATCATCCAAACTAAAAAGCATAAAAATCAATTGAATTTTTTAAAAAAAATTGAAAAAAATCCCTACTGGGCCTCATTCACCACCTTGGGTGAATCAATCCCAGTGCACCCCTGAAACTGCCTTTGACAACACTGAAAAACCTTGTTTTTGCACTTCTGTTTGCTATCATTAACTATCTGTTTAAGTTGGTTTGGTTTCAGTTACATGCATTTCACTAAAATTAGCTTAAATTAGTCCATATCATGCATTGCTTCATTTCAAATTTGCATTCACCACATTCCATTTTCATATCATTACATGGTTTAATCAGTAAATTGCCTAGTTTCAAATCTAAAAATTGCATTTCATTTTAAGTCATTGCATTACACTTTATTTACCTTTTCATGATAGTATGTTTTCTTTCAAGAGATGTGGCTTTGATATGGTCAAAAATGGATTGTATAAGTACAACATCCCCTCTTATGAGTTCAATTTAGATTACAACAATTAGGTCATTAATAAATATGTTAGTTATCCTTCTACTATCTTTCATAATTATAAGAACATCCTAGAGAAAGCAGATCAAACCATTGACACAATCCTTAATATTACACTACCCATTAGTGAGGATGATAGTGTAGACAATCATACTTGTTCTTCTCCTGATACCTCTCCTATTAGTGATGAAGGCATCTTGGTGAAAGAAGATACAAGCATTGAGGGTCTTGATTGTCCCTCTCCTCGTCCCCCTTTGGAAGATATTAGAAAACAAGAAGATGAGATCATAGAAACATTTCTAAACATCACCTTACCTAGTATCCATTCATCCCTTGCTTATGAGAATTTTTTATTGAAAGAACATGATATTACAGATAGCCATGATAATCAAAATTGTTCTTCTCCTAATCTCCCTCCTCAATTTGAAGAGGATAGGTTAGTGTTAGAAGATGTGCCCATTAAGAGTCATGGGAATCTTGTTCCTCCCTTCCCTAATGCTCCTACCATTTGGGAAGATCTATTTGATAAGCATGAAAATCATAGTTGTCCTTCTCTTGATGCCTCCCCTATTCATGATGAATTTACCATGGAATGTCACGAACATCTTACAAGCTCTCCTACTAGGGTAGATAATATGGCACAAGAGAATGAGACCTTAGAGAAAAAGGACAATCAAATAGATCCTTCTCCTAATACCCCCACTATTGATAACCAACACAATCCAACCATCGATACTCCCTTACTTGCAATGAATTCATTTTGGAAGAACCAATCCTTGAATGTTAAGAAAATTTGGTTTGTAGTTCTCCTAAAAGCTATCCTCCTAGGGAGAATATCATGGTCCAAGAAAATGACAACAATATTAATGTGTCTTCCTTGGG